>JARHVA010003089.1:0-2500 GCA_037957365.1 Torreya grandis
CTTATGGATTAGGTCTCATAGTGTTTCCTCATTTTGATTTTAGAGAGGTTAGAATTTAATCAACACATCAGGAAGAATCGTTTGAAATTGCATAACCACTCCTAAATTTTTTTTATCATAATGGAATTACAAAAGGTTTCTTCCCTAATTATAGATGACTAATTAAAGGTCATCCCCTCTCTCAATACCTCTGAATTATTTTGACTGAAATGTTGGGTAGATGTTTGTAAATGCCTACACTCAGGGAATGATAAAAGGAATTTCAGTAATACTTATCATAGATCCTATCATGCATGAATAATTTATAGATGATACCATTATCCTATGGGAAGCCTCTGTGGAGGAATCCAAACACCTAAAACTTATCCTAAAAAATTAAGAAGATGATTTAAATTAGCGCATAAATTTTCAAAAGGTTCTCTATTTTCGTTGACAGTCCTCTCTTTTAGTAGAAAAGAATTGCCCAAATTTTGGAATGCCAGCTGGTTAAACTTCTTGCAAGTCATTTGGCATTCCACTTTTTGAGAGGAAAAATAGATTCTAATCTTTGGAACCCTCTCATTGACTGAATACAAAGGAATCTCTTAGGTGAAAGGGATACTTCTGACATAGGCAAAAAGTATAGCTACTCAAACCCTTGATCTCTAGCATCTCAGTTTACCAAATGTCTATTTTCATAATACCCTCCAAGATGACTGCTAAAATTGATCAAATCCAAAAACTAAATTATGGAGGGTCATTGAAGATAGATTCAGGTACAACCTCATGTCATTGGTAAAATCTTGTCTTCCTAAAGTAAGTGGTGGACTAGACCTTAAAATCATAAAATATATGAAAAGGGCCATCTTGGCAAAAATCATTTGGGACTCATGAAGGAAGACAATGAATAATCAATAATAATTAAATATAGATACCTGAAAGGGCTAGAAATAGACGAATTCATGTGGGAAGAAGTCTTATGGATGGATCCTCATTTTGGAAGGCCATCACCCAATTACAAGGACCTTCTAATGAAAGGAATCAAATAGAAAAAATTTAATGGGAAGAAATTGATTTCTAAGAAAATCCCTGGTTGTCCTATACCCCTATCTTCATAGCAGACTTGGGAAAACTCTTTTAGGACCCTCAAATAAATATGGGGCTAAAAATTCAAAGAATACTTGGTGGTGAATGAAGGGTTAAAAAGCTAGAAAATACACCCAATGAAAGGCACACAACAAAAGAGTTTCATGCAATACAAACTCTCAATTCTTATAGCAGTTAGATCCACATTCCTACATTCCCAAAGGAAGACCACTTCATATGGGCTGCAAAGATAGTGTCTCATACTCGGTAGCCTTAGGACATGCCACTGATATTAACCTAGAAGCAAATGGAATTTCTTGAAAGACCTTTGGATTAAACATCTAACTCCTAAATTCAACTTCTTTTGGCTACTGAATCAAGATAAAATTCTAACAGTGGATAACCTAGCCAAAAGAGGATTGATAGTCCCTAATAGATGTATATTATACAGAAATATAGAGTACTTGATCCACCACCAATTTCTAAATTTCCCCCTTCAGTTAGACATTATTTAATTAGATGGTAAATAGAATTCAACCTAGTTTACATAAAACCAAACAATGTGTTTGATCTCATAAAGTAATGAAAACAACCCTATAATCTTCCATCCTTGAAGTTATTGTGATACTTATCTCTTCCACACTTTTTAAGTGTGTGTGGAAAGCTCACAATGATAGCCTTTGTCAAAAAATGGCACCAGCCTAAAGGGGCATTTCATTGACTTTGTCAAGCTATCACTAAAAATTGAAAAGCTTTTCTTCCCATGGTAAAAAACCCTAGACCTATTTTAGCATAACAAATCTTCAACAAATGGGATGTGGTTTGGAAACTAAGTTTCCCTTAAAATCACTCCACAAACATAAAAATTGGAAGGCTCCACCTAAAGGGTGGAATACATTGAATTTTGATGGTGCTTTTAAAGAAAACCTAGGACTTGTAGGTGGGGGAGGAGTCATAATAAAGTCAAAAGGAGAGTTGATTTTTGCATATGTGAGCCGTTGGAAAATCAAAGAAACCATCTTATCAAAGACAAGATGGCTTATTAGGGTATCAAACTAGCCTCCAAACTCAAATTAGAACGAATCATCCTGGAGGGTGACTCTTTAAACACTCTAAATTCTCTAGATGAAAAAGTAACCCCATATCATACTGTAAAAAATATCATAGACTATGCCAAGTTACATTTGAGAGGTATGGATCAAAATCAAATTGTGCACACATATCATGAAGGCAACAGGGTGGTAGATTTACTTGCCAACATCAGAGTAAAACACCAAATTTTAACCACTTATAATGAAGAAGGCCATATTGCCAATAATGTCAATTGGCCATATGGAATTAAAGTACAATAGGATAGGTTGGCTATCAAGCTAAGACACACACAAATGTCTCTTCTTAACAGATAGGTTTAAAACATTATGAACTACTATAATGA
>JARHVA010003089.1:7500-20000 GCA_037957365.1 Torreya grandis
GGTCTCATAGTATTTCTTTATGCTGATTCTAGAGAGGTTAGGATTTAATCAACACATCAGGAAGATCGTTTGAAATTGCATAACCACTCCTAAATTTTTTTTATCATAATTGGAATTACAAAAGGTTTCTTCCCTAATTATAGATGACTAATTAAAGGTCATCCCCTCTCTCAATACCTCTTCATTATTTTGACTGAAATGTTGGGTAGATGTTTGTTAAATGCCTACACTCATGGATTGATAAAAGGAATTTCAGTAATACTTATCATAGATCCTATCATGCATGAATAATTTATAGATGATACCATTATCCTATGGGAAGCCTCTTTGGAGGAATCCAAACACCTAAAACTTATTCTAAGAAATTAAGAAGATGATTTGAATTAGCGCATAAATTTTCAAAAGGGTTCTCTATTTTTCATTGACAGTCCTCTCTTTTAGTAGAAAATAATTGCCCAAATTTTGGAATGCCAGCTGGGTAAACTTCTTGCAAGTCATTTGGGAATTCCACTTTTTGAAGGAAAAATAGATTCTAATCTTTGGAACCCTCTCATTGACTGAATACAAAGGAAGATTTTAGGGTAGAAGGGATACTTGTAACACATGTTGTAAAGTATAGCTAATCAAATCCTTGATCTATAGCATCTTAGTTTACCAAATGTCTATTTTCATAATACCCTCCAAGATGACTGCTAAAATTGATCAAATCCAAAAAATAAACTATGGAGGGTCACTGAAGATAGATTCAAGTACAACTTCGTCTCATGGATAATATCTTGTCTTCATAAATTAAGCAGAGGACTAGAGCTTAGAAGCATAAAATATATGAAAAGAGCCATGTTGGTGAAAATGGGTTGGGACTCATGAAGGAATACAATGAATAATTAATAATAATTAAATCTAGATACTTAGAAGGGCTAGAAATAGATCAATATATGTGGGAAGAAAGTCTTATGGATAGATCCTCGTTTTGGAAGACCATCACCAATTACAAGGACCTTCTAATGAAAGGAATCAAATAGAAAACTGGTAATGAGGAAAAAATTGATTTCTAAAAAAATGCTTGGTTGTCCTATACCCCCTTTCTTCATAGCAGACTTGGGAAATATATTATAGGGACCTCAAATAAATATGGGGCTAAAAAGTCAAAGAATAATTAGTGGTGAATGAAGGCTCAAAATGCTAGAAAATACACCCCACTGAAAGGAACACAACTGAAGTGGTTCAGGTAATACAAACTCTTAATTCTTATATCAGTTAGATCTGCATTCCTACATTCCCAAAGGAATACCACTTCATATGGGCTACAAAAGACAGTGTCTTGTACTTGGTAGATTTAGGACATGCCACTGATATTAACCTAGAAAGTGAATGGAATTTCTTGAAAGACCTTTGGATTAAGCATCTAACTCCCAAATTCTACTTTTTTTTTTGGCTAGTGAATCAAGATAAAATTCTAACAGTACATAACCTAGACAAAAAAGGATTGATAGTCCCTAATAGATGTATATTATACAGAAATACAAAGTACTTGATCTGCCACAAATTTCTATATTTCCCCTTCAGTTAGACATTATTTAATTGGATGCTAAATAAATTCAACCTAGTTTAGGTAAAACCAAACAACGTGTTTTATCTCATAAAGTAATGAAAACCACCCTAGAATCTTCCATCCTTGAAATTCTTTTGATAATTATCTCTTCCACACTTGTTCTAGTGTGTGTGGAAAGATCGCAATGATAGCCTTTTATCAAACAAAAGGCACTAGCCTATAGGGGAATTTCTTTGACATTGTCAACCTATCACTAAAAAATGAAAAGACTTTCCTCCCATGATAAAAAAACCCTAGACCTATTTTATCATAACAAATCTTCAACAAATGGGATACAGTTTAGAAACTAAGTTTCCCCTCAAAAGCACTCCAAAAAAATAAAAAATAGAAGGCTCCTCCTGAAGGGTGGACTAAATTTAATTTTTATGGTGCTTTTAAAGGAAACCTAGGACTTGTAGGTGGGGGAGGAGTCATAAGGAATTCAAAAAGAGAGTTGATTGCAGCATATGTGGAGCCTTTGGAAAATCAAATAAACCATCTTGGTGAAGTCAAGATGGCTTATTAGGGTATCAAACTAGCCTCCAGACTCAAATTAGAAAGAATCATCCTAGAGGATGACTCTTTAAACACTCTAAATTCTATAGATGGAAAAATAACCCCATTTCATACTATACAAAATGTCATGGACTATGCCAAGTTACATTTTAGAGGTATGTAACAAGTCCAAATTGTGCACACGTATCATGAAGGCAACAGGGTGGTAGTTTTGCTTGCCAACATTGGAGTAAAACTCCAAACTTTTAACCACCTAGAATGAGAAGGCCATATACCCAATAATGTCTAATTGGCCATATGGAATTAAAGTACAATATGATAATTGGGCTATCAAGCTAAGACACACACGAACATCTCTTCTTAAGAGATAGGTTCAAAACATTATGAACTACTATAATGAAAGGTTAAGGTGGATTAATTGCCTAAGAATGAAAGCAACGTATATCCCAAGACTATTTTTAATTTTTCAAACTAATCTATTCTATAAACTCCTATTCATTTGTCTCAGTTATGCTAGCATAGTGATAATAGTGGGAGACAAAAAGTGATTAGATCCTACCTCATGTTTTAAGGTGCATGGATAAAACAAGGTCTAGAAAATTTTATGGTGTGGGGGGGGTGGAGTCTCATGAAACTAATGTTTCATATTATAGAGTATGATATTGACGTTGTTAGGGACTTCATCGTTGGATGGAATAAGCATGTGGTGGTCATGTAGGGAATTAAGATTATAGTCATAAAGGAATTCACAGGCAAGGCCATGGGCATGATGTGCGAAGGGGTGAAGGATTACAAATACCAAATTAAAAAGAAATAACTCCTCCAACACTTTTTATACATGAATGAGTCAATGAAAATAGATAAGAAAGGTTCCCATTAAGCTTATCTCTTATGAAAATAGCCGAAGGTATGCCTCCAGGTGATGAGATACCTAACTCTAGAGGGTAAGTATAAATTAATTTTATCCCATTATTTCTTGTTATTAAACCATTTTTGGGTTATAAGATTAGACTATGATTTTAATTTTTAAAGTCATTAGAATGCACAACCCTTGCCCATTAAGTTAATGAGTTTAACCCCATTCTAAATCAAGGGATTATATTGTTGTTAGTTAAAAATGGTCAAACACAAGGGAGGGAGGTCCCCTTGGGGGTTCCTCCATTGAGGATTAATCTTTAGAGGAGGACCCTACCTCAGGATTCTACCACCCATCTGTTAGTACCCCCCAGGCTAGCTTGTATAAAATCTTTGTAAAAGACCTTCTATTAAAGTTGTTTATTGTTAAGCCCAAATCAGTGTTTTTTGATGAGGGAATCTCCATGCAGGCCATTAGGACTAGAAATTTCATTCTATCTGATAAATTGAAAAATAATGAGGAGTAGCTTGATAATCTTGACAATAAGGTGTAGGAAGTCAGATTGAACATGGCTAGCCTTATACAAGAATGAAATGCCTTACACAAGCAAAAAAAATGCGACTATTCAATCTTAGTCTATTACATCAAGCTAAATGTGGTCCCTATTAAGTAGCCATTGTGGGTTATGGAGAACCCCACCGAATATCTTGAGTTTGACCCCTATCAAGAAAACCTCTCTATAGGTGTAGAGATAGAAATGGATGCATATGATCCTCCCAGGAGAGGGTGCTGATGAACCTAGAAATAGGACGAGGGCTAAAGTTTTCAAGAATAATCAAGGAGCTCCTGAAAACATATTTGGGGAGGAGAAGAAAATAATGGAGGGTTTCCCCTTCTGTTCTATTTTTCTATTGTTTTTTAATTCACTATCTAAAGGACCTTTTTGTTAGGTTTTTGTTGTTTTTTATGTTTGAGCTTGATAGCCTGGTACTTTTTTAATAACACTTTTACGGTTTTTAAATTCTTATTAAAACCATGTTTTTTACCTTATCAAATAAAAAAATTATGATATTATTTTTATAATACTTTATAAATATGATGTTTTTGTATTTGTATATATGCAAAAAAAAAAAAAAGTGTTATATATATATATATATATATATATATATATATATATATATAAGCACTATATTACATATTAAAAAAACACTTTATACATAAATAAAAGGCACTTCACATATTGAAAAAAAAATATGTATATAAAAAACATTACATTACATATAAAAGATCACATTTTATATAAATAAAAATATTTTATATATAAAAATATATCATATATATTAAAAAAACACTATATTACATATAAAAATAAAGCACCGTATATATCTGAAAATCACTATATTACATTTTAAAATAATACTTTTTATATAAATAAAAACAATTTATATATATAAAGAATATTGCATATATTAAAAAACACTCTATTACATATAAAACAAGCATTTTACATATAAATAAAAGAATTTTATATATTAAAAAAAATCATATAAATAATAAAAATATTATATTACATATGAGAATATACTTTATATGTAAATAAATGCAATTTACATATAAATAAAAACATTTTATATATTTTTTAAAAAATTATATATTTATATTTATATATATATATATATATATATATATATATATATATATATATATATATATATATATATATATATATATATATAACACTTTACACATAAATAAAAGCACGTATATATAGAAAACTTTATATATAAATAAAACCACTTTATATTAAAAAACACTCTACATATAAATAAAAATACTTTGTATATATTAAGAATCGCTTTACATATTGAAAATAATTTATATATAAAAAATACAATATTTCGTATATAAATAAAAGCATTTTATATATAAATAAAAGTATTTTACATGTTTAAAAAATATTTTAAATATTAAAAATATTATATAAAAAAACTTTACACATAAATAAAAACACCATATATATATATATATATATATATATATATATATATATATATATATATATATATATATATATATATATATATATAAACTTTACATATAAATAAAAACACCATATATATATATAGGATGTGTCTCTCATTATATATATAAACACTTTATATATTAAAAAAAAAAAGTTTTGCATATTTTAAAAATTATTATATATAACTTTAGATTTAATAAAATTATTTTATATATAGATAAAAATACTTTATATAAAAAAATACTTTATATATAAATAAAAGAAAATTATATATAAAAAAACATTTTACATAGAACCAAAAACATTTTATATTAAAAGAACACTTTATATATAAATAAAAATATTTTATATATTAAAAAAACACTTTACATATAAATAAAAGCAATTTACTTATACATAAAAACATTTTAAAAATACTTAAATATAAATAAAAAAACACTATATATTAAAAAAAAATTATAAATACAACACCATATAATCAAGAATTATATATGTATGTGTGTATATATATACACATATTCTCAGACACACATGATTATTTTTATATATAATATATAAAGTAGTTTATATATATATATATATAGGTGCTTTTTATATAAATAAATTAACATATATATGGCATTTTATTATATATAAAGTGTTTTTTAATATAAGTTACTTTATTTATATAAGGTGGTTTTTTTTATATTTATATGATTTTTTTCTAATATATGGTTCATTATTTATATTATAGGTGCTTTTATTTATAAGATATTTTATTTATACATGGTGTTTTTTATAATGTACTTTATTTATATACGGTACTTTATATATAAGGTGCATATATGAAAAAGACTTTAATAAATAAATCACCTTATATATATTTTAAAATACCATATAAATATATATAAATAAATATGTACCATGCATGTGTGTATAATTTTATTTATATATGGTGATTTTTTAATGTATAAAAGAAGAACCGTATATGTATATAATAAACCACCGAATAGATATATGATACATATATATATATATATATATATATATATATATATATATATATATATATAGTTTTTTTATTATATATATATATAGTTTTTTTTATACATAAATAAATGGTGTAATTTTTTATATCTAAAAAAGTACCGTGTAAAAGAGGAAATTGGATGTAGAACTTTTGGTTATTGAAGATCTCTATGAAACGGATGGTAACCATGAACAAAATCATTATAAGGAAAAAGAAATCCTATGTCAATTCCACAACCTTGAAGCAAGAGAGGAAGCTTATTGGAGACAAAAGTTCAAGTGCACCTGGACGAAGGAAGGAGACATGAATACAAATTTTTTCCATCATTCAACAATGAGACATAGTAACATTAACATAATATCTCAATTTCAAATGGAAAATTGGTCTATTATTAGAGATGAGGAGATCTCCTTCCATACAATCAATTTCTTTAAAAATATCCTCACAAAAGAAGGTCACCCATATGAAAATCTGGTAGCTACCATGTTGAATAACTTTGATAAAGTCATCTCTAATGCTGACAATGTCTCTCTTACTAATGTACCTTCTATAAAGGAGATAAAAAGTGTTGTATTCACAATGGGAGGATTCAAAGGCTTGGGACCTAATGGATTCCCCCCATTTTTCTTCCAAAAACTCTAAGACATTGTTCATAATGTGGTCGAGTTGACTACTATATAATTCTTCCACTCCAAAACCATCTATAGAAAAATAAAAAACACTTTCTTAGTGTTGATCCCTAAAAAATAGGGTGACATTAATGCACAAGACTTCTACCCTATTATCCTTTATAATACCACATGCAAAATATGTTCCTCAATCTTTGTCAAGTGAATGCAATGTCTCTTAGATAAGGTCATTAGGGAACAATAAGGTTCTTTCATGGTTGGCAAGAAAATAATACATGATTTCATCCTGGTTCATGAAGCCATTCACTCCATTTCTACATCCTCAAGGTAGGGAATGTTCCTAAAGTTGGATATGATGAAAGCTTATGATTAGGTCTCATGGTGTTTCCTCATGCTGATTCTAAAGAGGCTAGGATTTAATCAACAGATTGGGAAGATCATCTGGAACTACATAACCACTCCTAAATTTTATGTTATCATAAATGGAATTACAAAAGGTTTCTTCCCTAATTATAGATGACTAAATAAAGGTGACCCGCTCTCTCAATACCTCTTCATCATTTTTGCTGAAATGTTGGGTAGATGTTTGCTAAAGGCCTACACTCAGGGATTGATAAAAAGAATTTTAGTACCACTTATCATAGATCCTATCATGCATGAATAGTTTATAGATGATACCATTATCTTAACAGAAGCCTCTGTGGAGGAATCCAAACACCTAAAAATTATCCTAAAAAATTATGAAGATGTTTTTAATTAGTGCATCAATTTTCAAAAGGGTTCTCTATTTTTCATTAACACTTCTCTCTTTTAGTAGGAACTAATTGCTAGAATTTTGGAATGTCATGTGGGCAAACTTCTTGCAAGTCATTTGGGCATTCCAATTTTTGAAGGAAAAATAGATTCTAAGCTTTGGAACCCTCTCATTGACTGAATACAAAGGAAGCTTTTAAGGTGGAAGGGATACTTCTGACACAGGCTAAAAAGTATAGCTACTCAAATCCTTGATCTATAGTATCTCAATTTACCAAATGTCTATTTTCATAATACCCTCCAAGATGACTGCTAAAATTGAATAAATTCAAAAAATAAATTATGGAGGGTCACTGAAGATAGATTCAAGTACAACCTCGTCTCATGGGTAAAAGCTTGTCTTCCTAAAGTAAGCAGAGGACTGGACCTTAAAAGCAAAAAATATATGAAAAGGGCCCTATTTGAGAAAATGGGTTGGGACTTATGAAGGAAGATAATGAATAATCAATAATAATTAAATCTAGATACCTAGAAGGGCTAGAAGTAGATTAATTCATGTGGGAATAAATTCCTATGGATGGATCCTTATTTTGGAAGGACATCACCAATTACAAGGACCTTCTAATGAAAGGAATCAAATAAAAAATTGGTAATGGGGATAAAATTGATTTCTAATAAAATCCCTAGTTGTCCTATACCCCCTATCTTCATAGTAGACTCAGGCAAACTATTATAGGAACCTCAAACATATATGGGTCTAAAAATTCAAAGAATACTTGGTGGTGAATGAAGGGTCAAAAAGCTAGAAAATACACCCCACTAAAAGGCACACAACTAAAAAGGTTTAGGCAATACAAACTCTCAATTCTTATATCAATTAGATCCACATTCCTACATTCCCAACGAAAGACCACTTCATATGGGTTGCAAAAGATAGTGTCTTGTACTCGGTAGCCTTAGGACATGCTACTGATCTTAACCTAGAAAGCGAATCAAATTTCTTGAAATACCTTTGGATTAAACATCTAACTCCCAAGTTCAACTTCTTATTTTAGTTAGTGAATCAAGTTAAAATTCTAATAGTGGATAACCTAGCCAAAAGAGGATTGATAGTCCCCAATAAATGTATATTATCCAGAAATATAGAGTACTTGATCCACCACCAATTTCTAAATTTCCCCTTCAATTAGACATTATTTAACTGGATGCTACATAAATTCAACCTGGTTTGGGTAAAACCAAATAATTTGTTTGATCTGATAAAGTAATGAAAATAACCCTAGAATATTCCATCCTTGAAGTGCTTGTGATACTTATCTCCTCCACACTTGTTCTAGTGTGTTTGGAAAGCTCACAATGATAGCATTTTGTCAAACAAAAGGCACTAGTCTAAAGGGGCATTTCTTTGACTTAATCAAGCTATCACTAAAACTTGAAAAGCTTTTCTTCCCATGGTCAAAAACCCTAGACCTATTTTAGCATAACAAATCTTCAACAAATGGGATGTGGTTTGGAAACTAAGTTTCCCCTTAAAAACACTCCACAAACATAAAAAATGGAAGGCTCCACCTGAAGGGTGGGCTAAATTTAATTTTTATGGTGCTTTTAAAGGAAACATGGGACTTGTAGGTGGGGGAGGAGTCATAAGGATTTCAAAAAGAGAGTTAATTTTTGCATATGCAGGGCTTTTGGAAAATTAAAAAAACCATCTCACCGAAGTCAAGAGAGCTTATTAGGGTATCAAAATAGCCTCCAGACTCAAATTAGACAAAATCATCCTGGAGGGTGACTCTTTAAACACTCTAAATACTCTAGATGGAAAAATAACCCCATCTCATACTATAAAAAATGCCATAGACTATGCCAAGTTACATTTGAAAGGTATGGAACAAGTCCAAATTGTGCACACATATCATGAAGGCAACGGGGTGGTAGATTTGCTTTCCAATATCAGAGTAGAACTCTAACTTTCAACCACCTAGAATGAAGGAGGCCATATACATAATAATTTCCAATTGGCCATATGGAATTAAAGTACAATAGGATAGGTGGGCTATCAAGCAAAGACACACACAAATGCCTCTTCTCAAGAGATAGGTTCAAAACATTATGAACTGCAATAATGAAAGGGTGGGGTGGATTAATTGCCTAAGGATGAAAGTAACGTATATCCCAAGCCTAATTTTAAATTTTCAAACTACTCTATTCTATAAACTCCTATTCATTTATCTCATTTCTGCTAGCATAGTGATAATAGTGGGAGTCAAAAAGTGATTAGATCCTACCTCATGTTCTGAGGTTTATGGATAAGATAAGGTCTAGAAAATGTTATGGTGTGGGGGGGGGGGGGAGGAGTCTCATTAAACTAATGTTGCATATTATAGAGTATGATGTTGATGTTGTTAGGGACTTCATAGCTAGATGGAATAAGCATATGGTGGTCATGTGGGGAATTAAGATTATAGTCATAAAGGAATTCATAGGCGAGGCCATGGGCATGATGTGCGAAGGGGTCAAGGCTTAGAAAGACCAAATTAAAAAGTAATAACTCCTCCAACACTTCTTGTACATGAATGAGTTCATGAAAATAGATAAGAAAGGTTCCCCTTCAGCTTAACATTTCTTGTTATTAAAACATTTTTTGGGTTATAATATTAGCTTATGATTTTACTTGTTAAAGTCATTATAATGCATAACCCTTTCCCACTAAGTTAATGAGTTTAATGTCATGTCCCCATTCTGGCTGACATCGTTTAGCATGCTAGATTTGCCTATCTTGGACTCTCATAGGCGGATAGTTTTGGTGAGAGTCAACTTGTTGATTATTTGGAGATTAGTTGGTTGTAGTTTGCTCTTGAAGAAATTATATTTATTTATTTGGGGCCAAAATGTTATATTTTTGAATTTAAATGCACTTTTTATTAAATTACTTTTTATTTAAAAAGTATAATGATGTTTTACAAGATGTATTATGAAAACTTCTAGAATTTCTGAAAAGTGCTTAAATAGACCTCATGGGTCTCTCAATGGGCATCCAAGTTTATTTTGATCATTTGAATCTTCTTGAGAATTTGTAAGGCTTGATAGTCTGCAAATATTTAGCTAAATCCTTGAGAATGATACCTCTCAAGAGATTGCATAACTGAGGAAGTGGAAGATCTTCTGAAGGGTTGCACATTGGAAGTGGTATTCAGCGATCTCATGTTGAGCTTCATTGAGTATTCAAGTTTAGTTCAAGAATAGAACAATTTTGGGGTCCCTTAGTATGGATAGGGTTTCAAATTCATCATTGACTTCAATAATTCAGACATGAGCATTCACAGTCCAGTTCTAAAGGAGTTTTCTACCTGTATCTTAATCGCCAGGCACTGAGGGTTTTGAAAAGTAAGGGTGCCACACCTTCTTGGTCAGATTCGAGTGTATGATCCATTCAAGGAGGTGTCTTAGTAGTAAAGGGGTGTTTTGCAATTTAATGGCATGACAAAACTAACAAACAAAAGGCATACCTAGGTGGACTTATTCCAGGAGAAGTTTTTGATAGCCGCAAAATCCAGAGTAAGACAAGCCAAGCACAATCTTTCCATTTTGCTTGGTTAGTCATAAGTGAGCACCTGCCTTCAGGTCCAATATATCTAAAGCGTGGACTTCACTGAGTGTGCCAAACATTTGGACTGCGGTGAATGCGCCAAATACTAATATCTACCGTGATAGCCTAACAACTCAGTGGCCAAAGGCAACATCGGGCAGTGAGGAAAGAAACACGGCAGAGGCAGAGGGCGTCACGCCAAAGACAGGGCAAACAATATGATCGTGGCATACCTGCTGTAGCCATCATGGGCTACATGAATGCTGGGAAGTCATCAATTTTTGGCAACCCCCTCACAAAGTGACATAATCAGTGTATATTACCAGTCTAGGTTCTTTTTCCTTTCTTAATCACCATTGCTTGGTAAATATCTGATATGAGACATTGAGTCTATAGTCATTGAATTTTGTACCCAGCTGTATTAATTCTATTTGCATATCTGTAATAGAGATACAATTATTTGCCAATCATTTACATTCTGTCCATGATAAGGAAAGATGTTATTTGTGTTGTGAATGCTAAGATATCTTGTTTTAATATGAAAGTTACAATCCATAGAAGAAGGATCTATATCTTGGCACTATTTTTTTTTAATCATTGAGTTGAGCAGGTTTTTACACTTACAATAGTATAATTTGATTGCTTGCCAACTATTTGACGAAAGTCTATAAGGCAATATTAGTCTTTTTGATGATCTTAGTAAGTGTTTGATGAAATTCCATAAGTGCTATATCAGTGTTTAGTGATCCTACTAGTGAGTGTCATTACATTTAACCCCATTCTAGATCAAGGGCTTACATTGTTGTTAGTTAAACATGGTCAAACATTGCAATCGAGGGAGGTCCCCCTGGGGGGCCCTCCATTGAAGAGTACTCTTCAGAGGAGGACCCCACCTAGGGATTCTACCACCCATCTGCTAGTACCCCCTGGCTAGCTTGTATAAAATCTTTGTAAAAGACCTTCTATTAAAGTTGTTTATTCCCAACCCTGAATCAGTCTTTTTTGATGAGGGAACCTCCATGTAGGCCATTGGGAATGGAAATTTCCTTCTATCTAATGAATTGAAAAATAATTAGGATTAGCTTGATAATTTAGACAATAAGGTGCAGGAAGTTAGATTGAACATGCCTAGCCTTATACAAGAATGCAATGCCTTACAGAAGCAAACAGACTCGATTGTTCAATATTTTTCTATTACATCAAGCTAAACCTGGTCCCTATTAAGTATCCATTATGTGTTATCGAGAATCCCACCCAATATCTTGAGTTTGACCCCTATCAATAAAACCACTCTACAAGTTCAGAGATAGAAATGGATGCATATGATCCTCCCAGGAGAGGTCGTCGATGCACCTAGCAATAGGACAAGGGCCAAAGTTTTCAAGAATAATTAGGGAGCTCCCAAAAACATATTTGGGGAGGAGAAGAAAATATTGGAGGGTTCCCCCTTCTGTTCTATTTTTCTTTTGTTTTATTTTCACTATCTACAGGACCTTCTAGTTAGATTTTTGTTGTTTTTGATGTTTGACCTTGATAT
>JARHVA010003089.1:25000-112500 GCA_037957365.1 Torreya grandis
ATATTGATTAGTCATTAATTTTTTAAATAGTCAACCTTGGTCCTTGTACTTATTATTTTTTTTGTACTTCACCTTATTTATTTTGGTGTACCTTATATTTGTCACATGTTTTTAATTATCATTACTTACTGGTAATGTTATTTTGGCCATAGTCTTTATTCCATATTTGTGTCCATCTCCAACTTATTCTTCCACACAAGCTTTGGCTCATTTTTGTATACCCAAGTGGATCCTAATTACCTGACCTACCTAGACCTACCCATGACACATTATTAGAACCATTGACACCCCACGCCTTTAGACTAAAACTTCAACCTTATAAACACCTTATATCCTAATGTTTTGGCATGATATTATAAAGTTACTTGGTTTTATTGTGGCATCGAATTTGGTTTAAACATGGTTTAAATGGTTTTAAATCTTTTATTTTAAAATTGACTTACATCAATTTCTTGTTATGATCATTATTTAATGACATTAATTTGCTGGTTAGCATAAAATGTGGGGATTGTATCGATAATCCATTTTGTTTTATGTTAATCATGGGGGTTTGTCATTAATCCACATTTATATTTTTTTATGGTTGGATTATGGATCGAGTTCTCCAGATGGGTCATTTAATGAACATTATGGTAGATTTGGTTGGGGATTTACTTTGGAAATGGAGGAGTATTATCTCTCCTCCCATTTAATGTAGATATTGAATGTGTATGGGGAAATGGATGGAAAAAATGGGGAGTTGGATGATGAACAGAGGAAGTTGATGGGGTTAGGAAGATGGAAGAAAATGGAAAAAAATAGTGGAAGCTGGATTGGTTTTTGTGGCATCTATGAGATAATTTTACATAGTAATTTGCCTAGAAAATATAGAGGTTCTAGTTTATACACCACATGGAGCACAAAAACATCATCACCTGCATTTTAGGAGATACCTTCCAAAGGTAATCATCTTTGACTATTGTAGATGCTACACTTGATTTTTATAGAATTGTAACATAGAAGAAGAACAATTCAATTGATAATACATTAAGTGGATTATCCCTGGAAAGACCTTCATCTTTAAGAAAAAGTAGCCAATACCTATAACCAAGTTTTATATGGGAGTCTACATTGGAATGTCCCTTTTGAATAAGTTATATGGATATCTTAGAATCTAATTTCATCACCTCGAGTGGTTTCCACCATTATATTTACTGATGAACATAGATCTAACCTTTTCTCTACAATTTTAGGTAAGTTATAGTTCTTTTATCTAGTTATTTGTTATTGTGTAAATTTACAAATAAAAAAAGAGGTTGCTAATGGAGTTAGAAGTCTTAGGACTTTTGTATACATATGCCGACCCCTAAGAATCGATATATCAATATAAAATTTGCATATAAACTTGAAAATGGATATATACGAATATGTGGTTGTCTTATTATCAATTACTTTATGTTAAAATTTGAGTATCTTGACCTTGTGTATTTAGTAATCAATACCTAAAAGGTTTATCTATTTTATGTAACAAAGGTTGTGTTTTATTTGTATTCTTAGGAACATGTATCATTTTCCTATTTTTGGAGATGGCATGCTCCATTTTTTATATAATATAAAGTTACTCTTTTTTTGATTTGATCGATTAAACTTGTTTTTTCATGTATTTGTGTTGAATATGAAAGAGTTTTATTGGGTCTTGAGTTTTTGATAAGTGTGTTGTTTTCAGATTAAGACCCTAAATATCGATTCAATTTTCTAATAGTGATTGCATTTTCCTTTACATTGTGTGGCTTAGGTTTTGACTTAGGACTTCATTATTTTGGGTGATGGGATTTTGGTATATGAATTTGAGTGCAACTGTATTGAACTCAAATATGTTATGTGTGTGAGTATTTCATTCTTATCATTTTTTAGAACTATAGTTTTTATATTCATGGAAATAAATAGGGTTATGTTTTTATGGGCTCTTTTTTATATATTTCACCTGTATTACTTCATAATATAAATTTATATTGTGATATAAATCTTTGATAGTGCTGAGTGGGTTTTTTTGGACTACATTTAATATACTTAGATGTCAGTGGGTTTTGATTTGTGACTATGTTATATACTATATCATGATTTTTACAGCATAGATATAAGAAGCTGGTTGTGTTTTTATGATGGGTTGTAAGTTTGTCCTAACTACATTTTTATTTAGTGGGTTGTGATTTTCAACTAGTCTTTGATGGTGCCTTTGGCCACATTTTATGATGACTATGTTATTCGATTTATATCAAGGCTGATGAATATGTGTTACATTGTTTATAATTTATGGCTTTTAAATTTTTTAAACTATGTTTTGACCTTTGTATTTTTATATTAAACTAGGTTATGATTATTCCATTTATATCTTATGATCATTGTATTATTCGATTGTACTAAAGTTGTGTATATATATATATATATAGACACACATGCACACACACGCACACACACACACACACACACACACACACACACACACACACACACACACACACACACACACACACACACACACACACACACACACACACACACACACACACACACACACACACACACACACACACACACACACACACACACACACACACACAAACACGCGCGCGCGCGCACACACACACGTATTGTGGCATGGAGTTATATTTTGATTTAGGTTATTATTGGTGACTACATTATTCGATTCATAACAAACTAAGGAGTATGTTTTGGTTGGGTATGTTTTTCTATGGTCTTATATTGCATTGGGTTCTTGGTATCCTTGATTGCATTTGGTTTTGATTATTTCAGGCATAAGTTTTTAAGTTTTGGTAATTAAACTTGATTGTGTTTTTATAATTTGCATTTGTTATTTTCAAAGGCATATTCAAGTTGGTTATTTTGAATGTTGGCTCCTATGTAGCTTATGGAACCACCTATATTAAGTTAAAATGAATAAACATGGCTATGTTATGCTGAGTCATTGAGGATGTCAAAAATCCTAAAGGAGTTTTTATTTGCTTATTTGAATTGTTAGGGTTTGTATTGAATTTTAACTTTATAATATTTTATTCTAATTTGAATTATTGTTATAGTTTGAATAACTTGGATGTTTATTTGATTCTTTTTTAGTGGTGTTATTTTTTAGTTATTATTCCTAAACTAGACCTCAATGATTAAAATAGATGAGTATGTATAGGTAGTTAGGCTAGTTAAGGCTGACCGTAACTTTGATGAGGATCTACGGTGGTTAATTCAAAGACTATATAATGATTAATTTTTAATCCCTTCTATATCATTTGGTAGCCATGATTAACCTTCCCTACATCTGATCTATATTATAGATGGATTAATTAGTCTTGTCTTGCCTTAGAATGGTATAGTTGTCTTCTTGTATTGTTTTCTTTTGAGATGTCTCTTTTGTTGGAAACCCAATTGCTCAGAATTCTATTCATGTTCCTGGTTACTGCAACTACTATCATATTGATAGTTGGGGTGATGAGGGCCACCGATGGTTTGGGTCATAGTCAGTGTTGGGTGGTGTTGTCATAGTTAATTTATTCTCTTTTAACTCAATGTTTTGAAGACTTTGCACATGTGTAAAGTAAGAAGGTAATAATTTGATTTGTTAATTATATTAAATTACTTAGAATACCATAATAACATTGATATTAATTTAGATATATTTAATTAATTAGTATATTTGACTATCATTAATATTGAATTATTAATATGTAATCTTCATTATATAGTTATGCATGGTTGATGCTAACTTGGGTTATTAATGGGTTACAAAACTAAAATGCAAGTTGAACATTGTCTAACATTAAGATGGTTAGTGGTTGAAAGTGATATACTTTAGGTACATTAAATTAGTTGTTGGCTTTAAATTTCATATATATTGAGCATTCTATTATCAAATGTTGAATTACTATTCCAATCTTAACCTATATTTGAGTTGGATTGTTATGAATTATTGTATGTGATTAATCTATAAAATTATTATCAAATTGAATCTTTGATTTGAATAGATAACTTGAATATACAAATTAATCTATTAATTCTATTTTTAGTAGGATTTACTTATATGTTTATAATAGATTTATTAACTGCATATAATGTAAATTTGGATTAAATTCCAAGAGAAGAATAATATTTGATTAGATTATATTGTTAATTAGATTTATATTGTGTTGTTCAATCATCATTACATAGTATTATATTAAGAATGAAAAGTAAGCTTAATAGATACCTTTGGTTTATCACATTTTGTATATGGTAAATTAATTTACATAGATGAATGTAAATGGATCTCTTAGTTATTTTCAGAAATGCATAAACTATTCAAATTTATAGTAGCCGGTTCATGTGGAAAAAGAAACAAAAATCTTTCCTTATAACATGCATTTCAAACATACCTGATTGCATGTAAGGTATGTATGTTGCATATATATGATTTAAAAATAACTACTTTTATTTTTTAAGGTATGTATTCTTCATATGCATAATCTAAAAATTATTACTTTCACTCTTACATTAAATAATGAATGAAATAAGTGTTAATTTAATCCCATTATATAATCAAGATGTTTCACAAAGTATGTATAAAATTCCTTCATAGAATGATAATATGATTAGGTGAAAGAAATTAAATGAAATTAAGATAATGCCATTCTTACGAATCAGTATAAGGAAAGAATCACATTACATAATATTTCTACTCCATTTGATGTTGCATAATTATAAAATGAAAACCCGCACGCTTGTTGATTTCTTTTACATGGGCTATATGTGTTTTCAATTTCCCTTCTGAAAGCTAAACTTATTTGCCTCTCCTCTATTGGATTTCCCAACAAAAAAAAATTGTAAGAGTTCCTTAAGTAGAACATTTTATATGCATTCAACTCAACTTGACCTTGGTTCGATTCTAGTTTCTTTGATTGTATTGTATTTTGTTGTTATAAATCATTTGCTATCCTCTTCTAATATATTTTGAAATACGAGTTTAATTATGAATGTGATGATTTATTAGGCATACATTTACTTAGATAATAATGAAATACTTAATTAAAATTGATTACTTTTTTTATTTATATGAAATGGATTAAATATTGAATGAGTACATAACTTAGAATCCTGGACCATCACAATTTTAAGTTGCATAACAATGATGTGCAATATGTTTTGGTTTAATGGGACCCGCTAAGTGAAAGCAACACTACTTGGGAAGATGCTCATATTTTTAAGTATCATTATGCACTATTTTTTCATTAAGCCACTAGGATGGATCAGTTTCAAGCGAGGGAAGATGTTACGATGCCACCTTTTTATAATATGTTTTATTTTTAAGACATTGTTATTATTATTGTTAAAATCAATTTTTAGTTGTTGCTTAATTTGACTATATGTTAGAATTGTTACATTAGTATTGGACTACATATTTGATTTTTTACTTAATAATTTCATGGACTTATTACTACATTTAATTTTACTATGAATCCATAATTAATTATTAATTTTTGATATGGTATGATTGATGTCTTTTTTGATGGTTGCAAGTTCTACATATAAGATAGATAGATGTTGATAGTTGTACTCCCCAAACTAAAGGAATTATAAGCAAGTCAGACATGTTTGATGAGTATAATTGTTTGGTTTTGTTTTCTATCCTTTGGACATCTTGATTGGTCACTAAGTTTATCAATAGTTGCTTTGGTCATTGTATTTATTGTTGTCTATCATTGTATAGCATCTTGTTGATTTTGGTGTACCTTATCTTTTTTACATGTCATTATTTATTGTTAGCATTATTGTTATTATGATCACAATATTTATTCCATCTTTGTGCTCAGTTCCAATTTATCCTTTCACACAAGGTTTCATTCATTTTTTCATACCTAAGTGGATCCTAATTACCCAAGTACATACGTTACCTAAGACCTACCCATGACACCAAACCCCCTTGGACTAAACCTTCAACCTTATATCCTAACGTGGTGGCATGATATTATAAAGTGGCTTGGTTTTATTTTAGCACCGAATTTGGTTTAAACATGGTTTTAAATAATTCATTTAAAAATCAACTTACATTAATTTCTTGCTATAGTCATTGTTTATTTCTATTAATATAGTTGGCATAAGTCGTGGGGGTTGTGTGGCTAATTTATTTTGTTTTATGTTAATCATGGGGGTTAGTCACTAATTTGCATTTCTATTGGTTAGTGGTTGGATTATGGATCAAGTTCTCTAGATGGGTCATTTAATGATGATTATGGTGGATTTGGTAGGGGGTTTGATTTGAGAATGGAGGAGGATTCTATCTCCTCCCATTTAATGTGGAAATTGAATAAGTATAGGTAAAATGAATGGAAATAATGGGGAGTTGGATGGAAAATGGAGGAATTTGATGGGGTTAATAAGATGGAAGGAAATGGGAGAGAACAATGAAAGTTGGACTAGTCATTATAATGGCCATGCAGGATTTTGCACATAGCAATTTACTTGGAAAATATAAGGGTTCTAGTTTCTATCTTGGATTTTTGAGTTTGTCTTCAATTTTGGGTAAGTTATAATTATTTTTTATGGTTATTTGTTACTTTCTAAATTTAGAAATAAAAAAAGAGGATATTTATGTAGTTAGAAGTCTTAGGATTTTTGGATGCATAGGTAGACTCCCAAGAATCGACATATCGATATAATATTTGCATATGAACTTGCATATGGATATATATGAATATCTAGTTGTCTTATTATCGATTGCTTTCTATTAAAATTTAAGTATTCTTGACCCTATGTATTTAGCAATTGATACCCAAAGGGTTTATCTAATCTTTATAATGAAGGTTGTGTTTTCTTTGGCTTGCTGGGAACATGTATCATTTTTCTAATTATGGAAATGGCATGCTTCATTTTTTATATAATATAATTTTTTTGTGTTTTTACGTGATTAGCCAAATTTGTTTGTGCATGTATTTGTGTTAAATATGAAATAGTTTTGTTGGGTGCTTAGTTTCTAGTAAGTGTGTTGTTTTCACATTAAGACCCTAAAGGTCGGTTCAGTTTTCTAATGGTGATTAAATTTTATTTTAAATTGTGTGGCTTGGGTTTTGACTTGGGACTTCATTATTTTGGGTGATAGGATTATGGTAAATGAATCTGAGTGTAACTATGTTGAACTCGATTATGGTATATGTGTGGTTATTTTGTTATTATCATTTATTTTTTAAACTATAGTTGTTATATTCATTGAAATAGATAGGGTTATGTTTATATGGGCTCCTTTTATTATATTTTGCTGGTGTTACTATGTAATATATATTTATATTGTGACCTAGATCTTTGATAATGCTAAGTGGATTTTTCTAGACTATATTTAATATTTTTTGATGTTGGTGGGTTTTAATCTGTGCTTGTATTATATCATGTATCATGATTTTTATGGCATAGCTATAACAATTTGGGTTTGTTTTTATTGTGGATTATAATTTTGTCCTGACTACAATTTATTCACTGGGTTGTGATTTTCAACTAGGCTTTGGTGGTGCCTTTGGCCAGATTTTATGATGACTACATTATTTGATTTATATCAAGGCTGATTAATATGTGTTAAACTATGTATAAGACATGGCTTTTAAATTTGATAAACTATGTTTTTTCCTTTTTATTTTTATATTTTAATAGGTTATGATTATTCCAATTATGTCTTATGATGACTGGCTTATTTAATTGTACTGAATCTATTTTACATATGTATGTTCTTGACTATATATATATATATAGTCAAGAACATACATACATACATATATATATATATATATATATATATATATATATATATATATGTGTGTGTGTGTGTGTATATATATATATATATATATATATCATAGCTTAAAATTATATTTTAATTTGGGTTTTTATTGCTGACTATGTTATTTGATTCATAACAAACTAAGGAGTCTGTTGGTGGTGTATGTTTTTGACATGGTCTTAAATTTCATTGGGTTATTTATATCCTTGACTGCATTTGGTTATGATTATTTAAGGTAGAAGTCGTTATGTGTTGGTAATTAAACTTGACTATTAAATTTAAATGAATATACATGGATATGTTCTACTAGGTGGGAGAAGATGTCAAAAATCTTGAAGGAGTTTTCATTTGCTTATTTAAATTTTTAGGTTTTGTGTTGAACTTTAAATTTGTAATGTTTTATTCTTATTTGAATCATTTTTCTTGTTTGAATAACTTTTATGTTTATTTAAATCTTGTTTGGTGGTGCTATTATCTGGTTACCATTCCTAGACTAGACCTAAATGATTAAAATAGATGAGTATGTATTTGTAGTTTGGAGAATTAATATTAACCATAATTTGGATGGGGATACAAGGTGGTGAATTTGAAGAATATATAATTGATTAATTTTTAATTCATTATATATCATTTGACATCTATGATTAACCTTCCCTACTTTTGATTTATATTATAGATGGATTAATTATTCATGTATTGCATCAGGATTGTATAGTTGTTTTCACGCATTATTTCATTTCAAGATGTCTCTTTTATTGGAAACCAACTACTCAAAATTCCCTTCATGTTCCTAGTTACTTCAACCACCATCCTATTGATGGTTGCGGTGGTGAGGGCCACTGATGGTTGAAATCATAAGGCTACTTGGGTGGGCTTGTCCTTATCAAATCATTCACTTTGGACTCCATGATTTGGTGAATTTGCACATGAGTAATGTAAGATGATAACAATTTAATTTATTAATTATGTTTGATTACTTAGTATATCTTGCTATCATTGATATTAAGTTAGATAGTTTAATTATTTAGTATATTTTGCTAGCATTAATGTTGAATTAGTTAATATGCAATCTTGATTATATAGTTAATCATGTTTGATACTAACCTTTGTCATTAATGGCTTGAAAAACTAAAATGGAAGTTGAACATTGTCTAAGGGTAAGATGGTTAATGGATGAAGGTGATATACTTCAGTTACATTAAATTAACTATTGACTTTAACTTTCATATAGATTAAGTATTCTGTTATTAAATGTGGAATTACTATTCCAATGTTAACCTATATCTGAGTTGGATTGTTATAAATTATTATATGTGATTAATGTATACAATCATTATCACATTGAATCTTCAATTTAAATAGATAACTTGGATATACGAATTAATCTATGAATGTTATTTTTAATAGTATTTACTTAGATGTTTATATTAGATTTCTTAATAGCATGTCATGTAAATCTAATTTGAATTTTGAGAGAAAAATAATCTTTGATTAGATTATATTGTTAATTATATTTATATTTTGTTGTTGATTCATCATTACATAGTCTTAAATTAAGCATGAAAACTAAGCTTAATAGATACCTTTGTTTTATCACATTATGTATATGATAAATTTATTTACATAGATACATGTATATGGATCTCTTAATTATTTTAAGAAATGCATAAACTACTCAAAGTTATAGTAGATGGTTCATGTAGGAAAAAAAACCATAATCCTTCCTTCTAACATACATTTTAGACATACCCATTTGCATATAAGGTATGTATGTTACTTACGCATGATTTAAAAATCATTAATTTTATTTCCTAAGGTATGTAAGATTCATATGCATAATCTAAAATTTATTAATTTCACTCTTACATTAAATAATGAATGAAATGAGGGTTAACTTAATCGCTTTATTTAATCAAGATGTTTTTCAAAGTATGTATATTCCTGCATAGAATGATCATATGATTAAGTAAAAGAACTTAAATAAAATTAAGATAGTGTCATTCTTATGAATAAATATAAGGAAGAATCATGTTATAAAATGTTTCTACTCTATTTGATGTTGCATAATTATAAAATGAAAACCTGCACACTTGTTGATTATTTTTACTTGGGTTGTATTTATTTTCACTTTCCCTTTCGATAGCTGAACTTACTTGCCACACTGCCCTTGGCTTGCCCAACAATTTTTTTATTATTTTTCCTTAAGTGAAACATTTTATTTGAGTTCTACTCAAATTGAACTTGGTTAAATTCTATTTTCTTTGATTATATTGTATTATGTTGTTATAAATCACTTATGCCTTCTTCTAGTATGTTTTACAATACCACTTTAATTCAAAATGTGATTATTTATTAGGCATACATTTACTTAGATAATAATGGAATATTTAATGAAAATTGATTATTTTATTATTTAGTTATCTAAAATGGATTAGATATTTAATGAGTACATAAGTTTTCTTTTAAATAATAAAATAATCAAGGTTTAATTGATTGGACACCTTAGATGAATAATGGTTTAGTCTCTCTTATTTGTTAATATTTCATTGGCTATGTCAATTTAATGGTTACATGAATTCATTTATTCATTTGTTATAGGATAACATTGTTGATCATAACTATATTATTAATCATTATTCTAAATAATGGCATCTATGTTACTAAGAAAATGATGCATGAATTATTTAAAAAATTAGTACAGTGACCTCAAAGGTTGTGAGGCATTTATGGCCTCATTTGGTAGCACTATGGAACCTTGAATTTTAAATATGTTTTCTCTTTATGAAATAACATTTTTGTTGCATTAATGACTAGCAATCTGTATGTGTTTAATTGACTTATAGTTACTTATTATGTTTACTTAAATATAAGGTTAGTAAAATATACTTTTAATGTAAACTTTTATTACCCTGAGTGATACCATAGAGGGTTAGAGTTATCCTTCCTAGTTAAACTAATCCTTAAACTTAACCATCCTCAATTGAGACTTAAACCCATTAATGAGAGTGAGGTATTTACCTAAGGTTAATGGCCTAGAAATGGTCCTATGTGGAAGTATGAATGCCACATATAGCACTCAATTCCTATCCATGTATGTGTACATTGATAGACTTGAAACCCCATAAAACATCTAATATAGTAACATGATTCCCCATAGCATCCTTTGTATGTATTTTACTCTAGATAATTACCTCTGTTCATCTCCTTTAGTTCTAGTTGCATGTACATGAGTTTTCTCAATCTTTATCATTTATGTTAGCAAGTGAGGTAATTAGGTATAATACTCATCCAAAACATAATCTAATATACAATTCCAAATTTATTTTTTGGGTTGTTTCAATGTTATTCAACTAGCCTCAGTATATTATATTATGTTGTGATAGATGATTATAAGGTTGTCTTTCTTATGGGTTAGCTATGAGTTGCATGTGGCATTCCTTTATATATACATTTTGGCATTCTCAATCTTTTGAACACTTATTTCTTAATCAATTAATTGTAAAAATTTATCTCATATAAGTATTGATATATGTCATTGGTTAGGCCACACCATGCTAGTGAGTGCTAGAAATATATAATGTAACATAATATGATATGGCTTGTGAGAAACTTGTTTTATGATGTTAATTTAGTGGTTCATACTCTCACACTAAATTATGGATCATGATTAATGGATGTCCTTATCACATTATACTACATTTGCTAATATTGAATGATAATACAAATATATTCCATTTTGGTCATGTAAGAATGAAGCCTTAGTCAATTTGCAAGTCAATAAATGGATTATTTTTAACTTGTGATTATATGAGATCAATCATGATTTTATAATTATTAGCATGACTTGGGGGGTTGAAGTTTAAAGGCATAATATGTTTTCAATTCATCAATTATTATTTGAAATGCATGGTTGACCATGTACAATCATTATGTGAGGAGGTAGCCAACTATTCATAAATATATCCCATAGTTGACTTAGATTTGTGATATTACAAAAGTGCCTAATGATTGAAATTGTCATTCCAATAAGCCATTATTATTATGGTTAAGTCATTCTCTTATTCTCAATAAAAGGATTTAAATTAACTATAAATGTGAGGATCCTATGGTTGAGGATTTATTAATATACTCCCTAATTGGTAGAACTATTAATGATATTTTAGTGTAACAACTAGTTTTTATCTCATATCAGGTAATAATCCTAAATAGATGAGTCCTTATTTCTATAATAGGATAATTAAGGCTATTGTGTCCCTTTTAGCATGTGAACTTTTTCATAGTGAATATTAAATTTTTATGTGGGTTAAAGGAATGTTGTTATCTAAAGCCCATAAATTATTTTTAAGATTGGAATATGCTTAAGATTTCATTGATGGTACCATTGGTTCTCCTTTTAGGACATGTTATACCTATTATGATACCTCCTTTCTATTTGAATTATATAATTAACAATGGTCAATAAGATGACATTCTATAATGTTATGTCTTTGCTCTAGGTCACTAACCTTGTTAAGGACACCCAATGGCTTGATCAAAGCTTCTTACCTCATGAGTTTCCAAGTCATAATTGTATAGGGTTATCAAATGCTTATGTTGGGTTGAGGATCCCTAAGTGGTTTGATGGAGAAACTAAGTGCCTTTCAAGGGTTTTAAAGTTATTAGTTTGGATCTAATCACTATTACCCCTCGAATGGTATATCATCCTTAGGCAACCCTTTTATCTATATAATCCTATAGTGATGGTCATCCTTGATTAAGTATCTCATTGATCCAATCCATTTATCAGTTGTCCACTCTTCTTGTGCAATACCATGTTTACTGCATCATGCAAGTTAAGATTATGTAGTGGGTTATACATGCAGTTTTATTGTTTACTCTATTATAAATTCTTCAATTTTTTGGGGGAATTATTTCATTTAGTATCAGAGTTTGTGATATGAGTATTATTGATAACGATGTTTATGTATCTCTCTTTGGAATTCAAGATCAATGTTAATTCATTTACAACATAATTAAGTTGTACTTACTATTTGGTTCATGTCGATTATTACTCCAAGTGAGGTTTGATAATGGTAATATGCGATGATGGTTATCATGTGATTCATAAATAAAAGATAAATTAAGATCATATGGTATTCATGTTGAGTAAATATAAGGGATGGGTGGCTTTAAAATTAGGAAGAAGTCCTCATTGGGTTTTTAATAACTTGAAAATCCATTCAAGGCATGATTAGAACTAGAACATGTGTTGAGTAATCTCAAGAATTCTTCTTAGAGATTTTCCCTAATCTTAGATGGGTTATGAAAATGGACCTAGGCTACAAGTAAGGGTCTTGGTTGTGGTTGACCAAGCATCAAGGAGCTCAAGATATTTCCACCATCTACTTACATAGGTGAAAAATATGATGATGTAGTTCGTACATGAATGTGTATACACATGATTATATCAAAATATAATGTGTGATAGCTAAAGTGATTTAGTGGGTATTTTTATATAAAATTATGATGATGGAAGTCTAATTTTATATGGTGGTTGTTTTTCTCTACCTTTTCCTTAGTTGGGTTAACCCTTTCTGATTTGATTTGCATTTGGGCAAGTCTTAGTTGTTGACCATTGACTTATATGGGCAAGTGAATGGGAGATAAGTGGTAAAGGCTTCACTCTTAGAATATAATTAAATAGTGTTAGATATCTTTTGATGGGTTATATGGGAAAACCATCACTAAACACTTGGAACATTATGACCTTGGGAAGAAAGGGTTTAACTCTAACTTGGAGGGCTAGGTTAGGTATGAGGAACTAGTCTACTTGGGTAAATCAATCAAGTTTGTGCTTTCCAATAGTTGGGGGAATGTCTTGAGCCTTTGAGGATATATGAAACATGAGTAGTGGTGATAGCCATCACTATCTTCATAGATAATACTACTATAATTTATTATTTAGTAAACCAAATATCTAGTTTAGTTGTTGAATGGAGCATAAAAGTTGAAATTAAGAACTAGCATACCCATTTTAGATGAATGGTTGTAAGTGGAGTAAGAATGTCTCCATGGGGTTAATATTATCCTATTTGGGCAAGGATATTCCAAATAAAGTTTGACTTTGGAAATTCGTGATAATAAACAATAGTAAAAGTATATTGAACTATTACATGTATGCAATTATTTTGTTTATAGCTATGCATATATATCAATTTGGTTGACTGATTTATGTCATGATGAGATCTAGAACATAAATAGCCTTGAAAAGAATTTTTATATCCTCTATGGTTTGGAATAAACATGAAATGGCTGCTCCTTACTTCTTTTACTTGTTTTATTAACACTCATTATGGATAAAATGTGAGTTTATACAAATATAATTTATTGAAAATTGGGGAAAGCAATTGTAAGTTCTTGTTTGTCTTGTGTGTTACTACACCTAATCAGTTGCAATAAACCAAAGACAATATTAAGTCTTATTTTTTATTATTGGGAACATTGTTTGTTTCAACTAATAGACTTACAAGCTAAGTCTGAGTAGAGTTTCAAGTTGAAAACTATGATATGGTTGGATAAAATTATAACCATTGTAATATAGAAGTGATTAGGCATTATGCATCATGATACTAAGGTGTTGAAAACATATGCATTCAACTAAATTTAGACTTGATTTATTTTGAACAATTGGTCCTTCGAGTTGAATGAAGGAGCTTTTGGTTTCATCACTCTAAAATCTAAGAAGATATTGAGTGTGTGGATATATTTTGATTCCATGATGTTTTTATTTTGATCATGGGTATTTTATAATCCCATAAGGAGGATATGATGTCTTTGGTTATGTTTCATGTCCATGTGGATAATTATTTGATTTTGGGTTGATTTTCAGCATCCATGAGGATGTTCTGTTGATCCTGGGTCTATATTTTACATCCATGTGGATGTCTTTTGTGATTACAGATATATTTATGGTTTTAAAAACTATAATTTCCATGATGATGATATTATATTCATGTAAATCCTTGTTTAAATTAATCCTTTCTCGAGATCATGTTATGTTAAAGAAAACATTGTTAATCAACCTTTGACTTGTTGACATGAGTTGATTGGAAGGATAGTAATATAAATTACTATTCGAATCAAGAAACCATATTTGATGATCTTTGATAGCTTGTATGGGTGGGCCATATTATGATGATTGACGTATATTAATCTTGGGAGGTTTAAGGATGTATCTTAATCCTTAAGAGCCTAGTGGGTGAATATGACTTACTTGGGCAAGTGAGGAAGTTTTGGGGATCTCTTATTGTTAGCAGGTAGTGTGAGCCATCTAATCCATGAGGAATGAGACTAATGGATATATATTAATGGGATATGTTAGAAAACACCCTTCATTTATAGAAGGTGTTGATGAACTTTAAATCCTTTAAATTGAGTTAGATCTTATATGTTGGATATTTTATGTAATATTGGATGACATTTGGACATCAGGTAGACTGATGAGGACCATGGAACCTTATGCCTCACTTAATAATGTGCTTAAGTGGTGTGATATGAGAATACCTTGGAATAATTTACCAAACATCTCGATCCACATGTGTGACATAGTTGTTGACACTTAGATTTTCACCCCTGAGGAGATGCTTAACTCTCCTCATCCAAGTAACAAAATGGAATCTTCTCTCTTGTTGTGGGTGACAATTTCACTTAGATGAATATCTAGATTATGGGATAGATCCCCTTGATGCACCTTTAAATTTATACTTTTACTCACAAATATGTATGAAAATAGTAAGGAAAATAACTTATGAAAAAAATAAGTGGTGATGCACCAATTTATGATATTCTCCCAATTGACTGAAACCACTACTTTAAAGACAAAATAAGGTGTTTTCTTACACATGACTCACAACTCAAGAAACATTAGTACATAAATATTTTTTATGCTAGATTCAAGAAGGTATGTGATTCTTAAGAAGGAAATGAATTATCCAAAAAAGATACATTTATGAATCACTTCTAAGATATCTCTACACTTAGAAAAGAATACTAGCAAAGACCTACAATAATATATTTTTTGCAAAGTGGTAGACCATCAAGAGTACAAGCTAGAAAAGAGAATATTTAACTAGACTAGACCAACAATGATTCAATCATTACTTAGTATTACAGCATATGAGAGGAAATTACACTTCTATATCTCTTCATGATTTCTTCGAGTATAAATCTGAATAGAGTTTTCCCAATGACTAGTAGAGGATCTAAAATAAACCAAAAGAATACATATATATAGCCTTTGAGAGGTATAAAAATCAAAGGAAGTTCAAGGGTCACTTGGATATGTGTCATCTTGAAATAATCATATACATTTTCATGGGAGAGAAGTGGGTGAATTATGTCATGTCATCGAATACATCAGTTATAATGAGTTACAACTGAACCAAAGCCTCATTTACATTTTTCCATTTGTTATCTTTTTTACTCACCTTAAAGTTCCATTCAAGCCTTTATTTTAAACTATAATGGCTAGTTTTTGTAGTTTAAAATTGACATTTTTTTGTCATTACTCCTCGGGAAATTTTTCAAACTTTTTTTCCCTCAGACTTCTTATCTCGACACTTTTCTCAAAAGAATTTATTTGGGTCTTTTGTTTCCTTTTTTCTTTTCCTTTATCTTTTCACTTTTTCCTTTATGCCTTAAACAATTTTCATGGACAAAATGTCTGAAAGAATTGGAACTTGGCACGTTTTCATGTTTTTTGAAGGAATTCCTTGAATAATGTTTTTGAAAAAATTCCTTTGGACTTTTTGTTTGGCCCATTTTTGGTTCTTTGGAATGACCCTTCAGCAAAGTGAAAAATACCTTTCTGAAATGAATCATACCCTTAGGCTTCTTGTAAGTGACCCTTCAAAAAAAAGTTGTCCCTTATGAAAGGAAGCATACCCTTCAGATTTTTTGAAATGGTCCACCTTCCCACAGAAATAATCTTTCAGGGTTTTTGAACATGTTCCTTCAGAATAGTTGAAATGGTCCTTCAAATTTTTTGAAATTATCCTTCAGAAAGATTGAAACATACCCTTTGGAAAAAATGAAAGTTTCCACTTAGCCTAAAAAGATCCTTCAAATGAAAGTGTCCACTAAGCCTTAAAAAGTCCCTTTGAAAAAGTTGCAACATACCCTTCAGAAAAGTTGAAAGGGATAATTTTTGTGACAAAAGATACCCTTCATAAAAATGAAACATACCCTTTAGAAAATTTGAAAGGGTTATTTTTATCTTTAAAGATATCTTTTAGTTAAATTGTAAGTTACCTTCAGAAAAATTATGCAGACAAAAGTTTGAAAGAATTCGTTACTTGGCCAAGTGAAAATCCTGAAAGAAATATACTTAAGGAAAAGACTCAAAAGAAAAAGTCTGAAAGAATTTGAAAAAGGCTTTGCAAAGACCAAAATGAACTTTTTGAAAGGAAAATACTTATACATTTATTATGGGTTTTGTCAAAGAACATTTCTTCTGAATAAAATCTAAGTACTGGACCTGACCAAAGATATAGTCTTAGATAATTTTTTGCAAATAGGGGTACCCAATTTTGGCCTAAAGGGCCAAAATTTGGTTAACAAATTGGTGACTCGTAGGGGTAGTATGCCTACTATACGAACCAAACTAGTAGCCTTATCCAACTAAGGGCCAATGGAGTCAATGGATTCTTGAACATGACTAACAAGGATTATGCCAAAACAAAACACAAGGAAAACACACCACAAAACAACAACAAGACCAAGCAAAGACAACAAAAATTAAGATAAGGAAAAACTCACACATGTGCATAATCACTTAGGGAATATAAAAATGGTAGGAAATTATGTACAATATAAAAAATAACCTTAGTAATAATTATTTAGATATATCCCATTGACTAGAATATGTAGCTCCTCTCCATCCAACTTTGAGAGTTGGAAAGCATTGTGTGATCACATATGGGCCACTCCACAAAGCATCAAACTTTGTGTCTTCTAGGTTTAGATCTATCTTCATCCCATTTTAGGACAATGTCTCCTTCTATAAAACTCCTTGGCATGGACTTCTTGTCAAAATACTTCTTTCTTTATTGTTTTTGAGTAGTCATGGTGTGCATAACTTGATCTCTTGTCTCCTTAAGCTCCATCAACTCACATAACTAGAAATCCATGATGTCAATATCCATCAATTACAGTTAATTGGTATGATCTAAATTTGGTAACTCAAGTGAGATATGAATTATATCTTCCCTTCCATATACAATTATGTATGGTGAGTTCTCAATTTCTCTCTTTAGGGTGATCCTATCAACCCAAAGGGTTGTCATTAACTTGATATGCCAGGTCTTTTGATTATCCTCCATTTGAATCTTAGTGATCATAATCAAGTTATTTTTTGTGGACTAATCTAGTCCATTCCCTTGGGGATATTAGTTGTAAGAGGTGTTGAGATAGATACCATGCTTCAAAGCCTAATCACTTTTCCTTGCTCCTAGGAAAGATAATGCATTATCTAAAATAATTGTTAAAGGAGATCCAAACCTAGTTATTATACCTTCATAAAAGTCAAGGACTGAAATTTAATTGGCCTCCTTAAGATATATGGCCTCGACCCATCTTTTAAAGTAATCATTGGCTATCAACACCCACCTATGACTAGTACTAGAAGGAAGATTAATCAGATGTATGAAATCCAAACCCCATTGCATAAAGGGTTGTTCAACCTTGATTAGGTGAAGAGGAAAGGTAGATAACTTTTGTTTTCCATCAAAAATAGAACACTTTTATGATTTTCTTACCCACTCATGATTTTCCTTGAACAAGTTAGGCCAAAAGTATCCATCCCTCATAATCTTAGCAGTAGTGGTTCTTAGAGCAAAGTGGCCACTAGTTGGTCCATCATGAAACTCATGAAACACTTTGTAAATCTGATACAAATCAATACATCATAATGACACACCTAAAAATTCCTTTATAAATATAACTTCATCAACAAGTACATAAGGAATGGATTGTAGCCCAAAATACCTCCTCTTAGCCCTATCAAGACCTTGTGGACACTCACTGGCTTGAAAGAAGTGAATCCTGTCTTGTGTCCAACTCCTCATGGTTAAAGATAAAGATGTTTTAGGGTCATCATTGAGTTATAAAACAACATCCATTTATTCTTTCAAGTCTAAAGAAAGATGTTCACACAATCCTTTTCCCTTCACTAGCTTGGTTGTTTTGATCTCCACAACATACTCCGTCACTTTGGTGATCTAACCTACACTTTGCTCATTCAAATATTTACTCAATAGAAAGTATTCACATTAGGATGAGGTAAAAAATGTGAATCTTGTTATTGGATAACATATGCCTAAATTTCTTTAAACTCCTTATGATTGAAAGCACTTGTTTCTCAGCATATGTGTATCTTGTTTCATAACCTTCTAAACCTTGGCTAAAAAATGCAAATGGTTATTCCAAATTCTCATAATTTTCTTGGGTAAGAATGGCATAAATTACCTATTCATTCACAAAAGTGTATAAATTGAATTCCTTGAAGAAGTTTGGACTTGCAAAAGTAGGAACTTGGTCAATGGCTTGCTTGATCTCTTCAAAACTTTATTTCCTTCTTCCGGTCTAAGTGAATATCTCATCCTTCATTATCATGGAGGTTACGGACTTTAACAAGTTATAAAAATTTGGAATAAACCTCATAATTAATTTATCTTACCAAAGAATCTTTTTAGATCCTTCTTATGTTTAGGTAAGGACAATGACAAGATGGCACTTGCCCTTTCAGGATCAATAGATAGGCCTTTCTTAAAAACAATGTGGATTAAGATTTTGCCTTCATGATTAGAAAAAACACACTTATTTAGGTTTATGGAGATCTAAAAATATCTACACCTATCAAAAATCCATATTAGGTGATTCAAATGATCTTTTTATTCGTTGGAGAAAACTGTCACATCATCAAGATATACCAATACAATGTCATTGATATATCCTTACAAAGCCATATCTATTGCACATTGAAAAGTATCTCTATAATTTGAAAATAAAAATGGAATCTTCCTATAGGCACATGTGCCACATTTTTTGGTGAATGCTATTTTGTATTGGTCACTTTCTTTCACCAAAATTAGATCGTACATGGAATAACCATCTAGGAGGGAAAACCTCTCACTACCTACCACCACTTGAAAAAATTTATCCATAGAAGGGAGGGGAGAATGATATCTCAAAGACACTCTATTCAAGCCCCTAAAATCCACACACAACTTGATCTCCCCATTCCTCTTCTTAATAGAGACTAAATTTTCCAACCAAGAGAAATGCTTTATGGGAAAGATGATTTTGGAATCAATTAGTTTGGTGAGTTCTTTCCTCATGAGAGAATAAATCTTGGGATTGATTGGCCTTTGTCTTTTCTTTATGGGTTTGGAATTTTAATCTAGTTCTATGGTGTGTTGATCCAATCTTGGGTCAAAACTCTTTAAATCGTTATATTCCCATGCAAAAATATCACTAAACTCTTTTCACAGTCCAATGAAATAAAGCTTCTCTTCACTAGTACATACCTTCCCAAGTATAATAAATTTATGGTTGAAGATATCTACCATTTAATAATTCTCTTTCTTGTTTGAAATACTTAATTTCTCCTTCTTGAACTGGTCATCCTCATTGAATATGCTTTCAATAGTAACTCAGCCTTTAGGAATCTTGTAGGACTTTAATTAGACAATCTACCCTCCATATTTTTTCTACAATTTAGACTAATTTTTGGAAGAAAACTCAGCCTCTTCTTTTAGAAAAAAATTCTATTTTCTGGTCACTATCAAAAACCTACCAATTGGTGACATTATCTGGTATAGACGGTCTCACAATCACATTTAGATGAGGTTGATTCTTGTCTTCTCTTATGCCTTTTGGAACATCAAATTGAGCACCAATAGATGTCAGTCTATCAGCATGCTTATTATCTTCCATCATAATAGACCTAATTTTAAAAGCCATGAAATCTTCTACAAAGTTCCAAACTATGTGCTTATAGGATTTGAGCAAGGAGTTCTTGGTAAAATTTTGCCCTCTAACTTGATTCACAACAAGATCGCTATCACCAAACAATTAAAATTCCTTAACACCTCCTTTCCTCACCCATTCAAGGACATGGATAAGGGCCTCATACTTTTCCACATTAAAATTGCATGATAATTAAAATTTTAAGGTTGAAAAATACATTTCCTTTGAAGGTGAAACTAGCATAGCTCCACCACCTTCCCTCATCTTGCTTATAGAGACATCAAAGAAGATTTGCCACAAGCCATTAACATCCTCACTTGGATTCATAAAATTAGGCATGAGAGAGCCCTTATAATTCATATAATAGACTCCAAGGTCAAATTATTCAATAAACTTGTAAGGATCCTTCTCATAGTTGTCATCTCACCACTCATCTAGGAATAAATCAAAAATTCCCTCAAAGGAGGATGATGAAGATTGGTCAATATGAAGCTCCTCTTCATTAATAATGGCATATTTAACATTTTCAACCTTAGGTGAATTTGGTTCCAAGTGAATTTTATGGATAGGTTTTAAATCAATATTCACTTTAGTGCCATATTTTGTCCTAAACACCATGTAGGACCAATTAGCTACCAAATGTACACCTATCTTAGATCTAAATTCCCTTGACAATAAAAGAGATAAATAGGTAGGTAAATATACTACTACCACATCATAGAGAATTAAAAAATTAGGATAATAATTAAGGTTAAATTTCAAACCTTTCACTACCCCCAAAGTCTTAGTTGGTGATCTATCTAATTACAAAACTCCTTTAGTCATTGGCTCATACTTGAGGCCTAGCTTATCTGTTATACATTTTGGCATAACTGATGTTCTTTCTCTACTATTTATGATGCAATTATGAACCAATAAATCACTTTTGAGATAGGTGAAAAGGATAATTATTATAATATTTCTTCACTTGACCATCCATAGATTGAGTTCCATTTACCAAAATGACATTATTATTTCTAGATGGGCCAGCTTGTTTACCTAATTCATGCAATTTGTTTTGATGTATATCTTTTTACCCTATTAATTTTAGATAATCCTATAATGAGATGTTCATATGGATATTATTCATATATTATAACACATTAATGGAAGGATTACCCACCTTGGGGTTCTCTTTATGAACATTTGCACTTTGTGATGCAGTTTATGGAGGTAGAGTTATAGTACCTATCCTAAAATTTGGAATCCTTTTATTTTATTAAAATATATGAGTTTTTTTAGACCCACTTACCATAGTATATGACGTATAAGTCATGATAGGTCCTTTATTATCTCTTAAAACTTCATTGACAATTGTCCTTTTAGACCTAGTATTAGAGGCAACACTAGTATTCTGATTGCTTGTATTCCCCACATAATTAATGGTATAAAATTCACCCTCCAAATGATTCATGAGAGTGGAATTATATTTAACCTATTTTATTTCCATCCTAAATTACATTGGCATCTCAAAATTTTAAAATTGATATTTTTTATCACCTTGTGTAGTCATGCCTTGATTTTGCATCTCATTGGCATAAGCAACCTATTCTTCACCATGTTTAAAAGGTGGATATTTGGGATGTTCTTGAACCATATTATTTTGAGTGGGGATAAGGGATTTAGACGATGAGTGATCACTAGTATTATAGATTTGATAAGGATTGACATGGCTAATTTGGCCTTATCCTTGATTATTTCCTTAGATTGAAGGTTTGTTTGGTTGTCCAAATTGATTTTAGGATTGATATGGCCTATATCATTGGGATTGTTGCCTTTTGAGAGAAACCAATTCATTAGTAAAACTTTGGATCAAAATTTTAGCCTCATGGATTTCACTGGTAGGGGAAATGCTATATTTTTCTTCACCAGGCAAAGGAGCCATAGTGGGCAATGCACATTGACTAGGAGAATGCAAATTAGGAAATAGTGATATTAGAGGTCTAGGAGATATCTTTCTCACTTAAACAAGACAATTATCAGCATTTATGGCTATTTCATAGGTATCAGGTAATGTGTTTCCACCCATAGATTTAATCATCATGGTAATGTCACTATTCAACACTTTCAAGTAGTATAAAAATCCATAGTTTGTGGTTGGCCTCACAAGAATTAGGATTCTATCCCAAGTTTTTTGGAACCTAGTATTAAAATATTGTGTGAATTCATATGGCACCCTCTTTATTATGGATAATTTCTCAACTAAATATAGGTGATCACTCTTTTCTCTAAACCTATTATTCAATAGAGTCCTTAACTCATCACATGAGCTAATTGAATTTACAGGTAAGGTCCCATACTAGTCCAAAAAATTTCATTTGAAAGACAAGGCCAAAAACCTAATAGATACATTTTCTTGGGTAATATTATGGATATTACAAATATTTTATATATTCTTGATGTGTTCAATGGTAGTAATTAGACCATCTCCACTAAAATATGGGACACTTTTGACCGTAGATCTTGAAATTCGATCATATTGGGCAAGATGTAAGGTAGATGCCCTGATGAAAGGCACAAAAGGTTGTATTTAGCCATTTTAGAATGATCACTATGAATGCTTGGAATGGAATGTAACACAAAATTAGAATCTTTATACACAAAATCTATTTTATAAGGATGAGTGCTTACAAATTTATACCTTTTGGTGGAATATGGAGGTAATTTCACAAACTCAAAGAGTACACCTTTAGTAGTAGACCTAGTGGTCACATTGGGAATGGAAAATAGGAACTAATCATCAACCAAAGACCTAAATTCTTTAATGGAGTTGGCAAGTACTGAATGTAGATGTTTCTTTCAACTTTAATAGTTCCAAGACAAACACCAATCTTGAACAATCTTCTAGGATTTAGAGGTCCCACCAGGCATGTCAAAAACTATTGACACTTGGATTTTCACCCCTAAGGAGATGCTCAACTCTCCTCATCCAAGTGGAAAAATGAAATCATCTCTCTTTCTATGGGTTATAATTTTGTTGAGATGAATCTCTACATTAAGGGCTAGCTCCCTTTGATGCACCTTCAAAGCTCTCCTTTGAGTCACAACTATGTATGAAAAGGGTAAGGAAAACAACTTATGAAAAAAACAAATGGTGATGCACCAATGTATGATATCCTCCCAATTGACTGAAACCACTAATTTAAAGACAAAACAAGGTGTTTTCTTGCACATGAATCACAACTCAAGAACAATTGCTACATCAATATTTCATATGCTAGATTCAAGAAGGTATATAATTATTAACAAGGAAATTAATGATCCATAGAAAGATATAGTCATGCATCACTTCTAAGATATATCTATGCTTAGAAAATAATACTAGCAAAGACTTGCAATAATCTCTTTTCTACAAATAGGTAGACCATCAAGAGTACAAGCTAGAAAAGATAATGTTTCACTAGACTAGATCAACAATAATTCAATCATTACTCAATATTACAACATATGAGAGGGAATTACACTTGTATATCTCTTCAATATTTCTTTGAGTATAAATATGGATAGAGTTTTCCCAATGACCAACAGAGGATCCAAAATGAGCTAAAAGAATGCATATATATAGCCTTTGAGAGGTAGAGTAATCAAAGGAAGTTCAAGGGTCACATGGAGATGTGTCATCTTGAAATAATCAGTTACATTTGCATAAGAGATAAGTGGGTGGATTATGTCATGTCACCAAATGGATCAGTTACAATGAGTTACAACTGAACTAGAAGCATTAGTTACATTAGTTACAACTAAACCAAATCCTCAGTTACATTTTTCCATTTGTTATGTCTTTTACTCACCTTCTATTTGTTTATGATCCTTTATTTTAAATTAAAATAGCATGTTTTTGTAGTCTAAAAATGACATTTTATGGGCCATCACTCCTCGAGCATTTCTTCAAACTTTTATTCCCTCAGACTTCTTATCTCAAAACTTTTCTTGAAAGAATTTATTTGGGTCTTTTTTTTCCTTTGTTATTTTCCTTCAGCTTTTCACTTGGTCCTTTATGCCTTAAATAATTTCCATGGGAAAAATGTCTTAAGGAATTGGACCTTGGCACCTTTTCAAGTTTCTGAAGGAATTCCTCGGACAATTTTTCTGAAAGAATTCCTTTGGACTTTCTGTTTGGTCCCTTTTTGGTTCTTTGAAATGACACTTCAACAAAGTGAAAAAGACTTTTTCTAAAAGGAAACATACCCTTTGGCTTCTTGCAATTGACCCTTAAAAAATTTGTAAGTGTCCCTTTCAAAAGGAAACATACCCTTCATATTTTTTGAAATGGTCCACCTCCCCGTGAAAACAATCTTTTAGACTCTTTGAAAATGTCCCTTTAAAAAAGCTGAAATGGTCCTTCAGATTTTTTGAAATGGTCCTTTAGAAATATTGAAACATACCCTTCATAAAAAATGAAAGTGTCCACTTAGCCTGAAAAGATCCTTAAAAAAAAAATGAAAATTTCCACTTAGCCTTAAATGGTCCCTTTAAAAAAGTTGCAACATACCCTTCAAAAAAGTTGAAAGGGATAATTTTCCCAACAAAAGATACCCTTCAGAAAAATGAAACATACCCTTCAGAAAAGTTAAAAGGGTCATTTTTGGCTTGAAAGATATCTTTCAGAGAAATTGCAAGGTATATTCAGAAAATTTGTGCGGACAAAAGTCTGAAAGAATTCATCACTTGGCCGAATGAAAATCTTGAAATAAATATACTTAAGGAAAAGCCTCAGATAAAAAGTCTTAAAGAATTCAGAAAAGGCTTTACAAAGACTAAAATGAACTTTCTGAAAGGAAAATACTTGTACATTTGTTGTGGGTTTTGTCAAAGAGCATTTCTTTCGAAGAAAAGCTAACTACTGGACCTAGCCAAAGATATAGACTTGGACAATTTTTTTCAAATAGGGGTGCCCAATTTTGGCTTGAATGGCTAAAATTTGGTCAAAAATAGTATTGTGTTTCCTTTATTGCATGTAAATTTTTGTATATTATGTAATCATTCTACATTTTGTTGATTATATTAAATCATGTAAAACTTATAAATTCTCCATTTTATATGAATGTAATTATCTTGTGAACTTCCATGTTTCCCCCTTGAATATCAGTATATTTTGTGTATGATTTGATTATGTGATGTGATCATGGATCACCTTGTGATGTAGTTTTATTTTTGGAATCAACCCATTTTAACTAAAAATATGCCAAGGTCTAGTGAATGTATTGTTTAGTATGATCCCACATCACTACTCTAGCATTGAAATTTGATGTAAGTATGAGATTTAGGGTGAAGATAACACTATATCCATGATGATTAAATTAGTGTGGGATAGGGAGTGGAGTCTCACATAGGCTAAAAACCCATTTCTCCCCTTTACATGAATTAACCACCTAATTTGTTTGAGTTGTGAACTATGAGCACCATAGGATGGGCATGGGATCTTCATACATAATGGTCACCTCTTGGCTTGAGTGTTACTTCAACCACCTCTTCGAGGTTGTTGTGCCAAAAAACTTGTGAAACATATTTATGTAGCCTTATAAAAGTACTATTTGGTACTAAAAATTGGACTTTTATGAAAAATCAACAAGATGGAGCTTATTGATAGACAAGCATGCTATGAATGAGGTAATGGTTGTGTTGTTCCCAAAATCTGTTACTCATTTTTTAGGACAACATTTGAACTATTTTATTCTCTGTCTAGTAGAACTACGAACTCTATAGGCTGATTTCTACGGACTTCGTAGGCTTGTTTCTATGGACTCTGTAGGCTATTTTATATGGACTCCACAGGCTTATTTCTACAGACTCTATAGGCTGATTTCTATGGACTCTACAGGCTGATTTCTATAGACTTTGTAGGCTGATTTCTACAGAATCTACAGGCTTGTTTTTATGGACTCTACAGGCTTTTTCTATGGACTCTATAGGAGAGAAACAAGTTCCCAACACTTAGGAAATTTCAATTGGTCGATTCAATTGAATGGTTCAAAGGAAGGTGTCCCAAAACTTAAAGGACAAGTGCCCTTGCGGAGGGAAAATGGAACAAAAGGATATCTTTCAGAGGGATTTTCCATGGTGGAATTTTACAAGTGAAATCCTTTAGACAAAATGTCTAAAGGAATTCCTTCGAGCATTTTTTCTGAAGGAATGATCAAAGGCTCGATAGAAAGCTTGAAGGATAAGTGCCCTTGTGGAGGGAAGTGAATAAAAGGGAATAAAAAGATACCTTTTGAAAAGATTTTCTGCTGAAAAATTTTACAAGTGAAATCCTTCAGACATTTTGTCCGAAGGAATGATCAAAGGCCCAATGGGAAGAAACTAAGGCAAACAAAAGAAATCCTTTAGAAAAAATGTCTGAATAAATTCCTTTAGACATTTTGTCTGAAGGATTTGAAGAAAAAGGCCACCCGAAGGACCCTGAAGGGAAGGTACCCTTGCGGGGGGCTCTTGGTGACTGGGAAATGGACCTTTCTCAAGGCTTGAAGGGACACCTTCCCTTCGGGGGGTCCCAAAGACATAAAGCTGAAGGACTTTCAAAGCTCGAGAGACTTAGAGAAAACAAAGGCTTCTAAGAAAGAGGATGAACTGTTGAACCTTGAACCAAAATGGTTCAAAGGTTCAATGGGTTCAATGGTCAGTGAAAGCTCTGAGCAAATCAAAGAAGTGAATGACCAAGGAGCTGAGAAGGCCACTCAAATTGTTGAACCAGTGAACTAATGACGTCCCCATGGACGTCAAATTTAGGGTAATGAAATATCCATTGGTTTTCAAATGTGACACAAAACCTAAAGAACAAACTAAGCGACTAGCTGAGGAGGGAGCCTAAAGAGCCAACAGAAAGGGAAAAGATAGCCTGAGAGCTCAAATTACAACAAAAAAGAGGGAAAGACTAGAAATATCTACATAGGAGTTATTTATAGGAGGTTGAATAGTCCACCAAGTAGACATTTGAGCTCACAAGCATTAAAAGGCATAGCCTATTTTTCTCCCTTAGAATAAAAGTGAGGGGACAACTGTGTACATATTCAGAGAAATATCAAATGACCATGCTGAGGAGAAGATATTTTGAGATGAATTGACACACCATAGTTAAGGTAGAGACCCTGCTCCAACATGTCCCTTTGACAAAACTAAAAATGTATTCAAGGCATTGAATGTAGCATGGGTCATTCTATGAAACAAAGTGCTAAGTGTTTCTTGGTTGCTATATATTTTAATCTCCTATTTGATGAAAAGAGAGATCTTTTTGGTTATAAAAGCAAAACTCTACCAAAATTATGAGGGGATAACTGAGACTTTGAGCTAAGATTGTTAATCATATTTCTTTGTTTGATTGAGAAAGCAAGTTAATGTCAGAATTTGTACTGTAATAGCTTGTGTCATTTATGAGATTGTTCCTGTGCCTATTTCCTGAATGCATTCTTGTCCATTTAATGAAATAAGTAGAATTAGTAGAAGTAATCAAGAAGGTGTCTTGAAGCCAACTATGGGAAGACTTTGAGCTACCATAATTGTCTTTATTGTGACTATTTTTAGTTTATTTCTATGTAAAGGATCTTGGGATGACTTTGCGCCCCCATTGTCCTTCATATTTCACTCTTGGGCAGTTGAGGTGGAAACTTTATGTTACACCTTTTTATACTGGTTACTATGCCCCCTATTACCAGTTACTTGTTACCTATCAGAAAGAACTCTTGCTATTTGCTGTAAGACCACTTTTGAAAGAAGAGAAGTGCCTTCAGTGTTTTCACTTAGATTTCTCCTTTGTTTGTGAACATCATCTCTGAATGAAGAGAGATGGATGGTGTTGTCCTACCCCTAAGTGTTTTTTCTGCATATATATATGTAGTATATAGCTCTTCATAGTTACAGGGAACCTCCCCTTGATGAGAGGAGAGATTTGCCCCCTTTTGATGTGGTAAACCAGCACACTTGGATAACCAATCTCCTTATGCTATGGTTGAAACTACCTATTTTATTCGTTAGTTAGCTGGTGACAAGATATTCACCCAACAATTTTTTGGTGACTCTTCTGGGGAAGAGCACACAATTTGAAGCCTCAAGATTCAAGCTGAAGTAGGGTTAGTTCTTTTCCATTTTTTCTACAATCTAGCAACTCCACACTATACAATAAGCCAGACAGTGCAAGGTGTTTTTAACCATGTTTTTGAGTTGGTGGAGTAGGGAAATTTTGATTTTTTTCCTCCACAACTTCAACTTAAATGAACTAGGAGTCTTCCTCCTACCAGTACTAGGTCACCACTACAAGGCAAAGCTTTTTTTCTATTGTTAACAGAGCTTTGCCTATACATACTCCACCTAGATTTGTTATCCCCACTTTCCATAATCAAATCATGATAGTTCAAGGCCCCTAGGGTAACTCTTTAGGCCCACTCAATTTAACTCCTCCTCTACATGAGCTATCACATAGTTTAAGAAATAATTTCCTGAAATTCTTTGGTGATGGGAGAGTTCATCCTAATGAACACATTATAGCTTCTAGCATAGCTTGTGGTGTGATAGGCATGGAGTATGAGGACATAGCAATCAGGCTATTTGTGGAAACATTACAAGGTGCTACTGCAAACTATTTATATCATCTACAAGCCTAGACGGTGATGGACTATAACACTCTCAAAGATAAGTTTGAAGCAAGGTTCAAGCCTGTAAAACATGCACATGCCCTGCTGGCCTAGATCACATAGATGAGGAAAGAACCTCATGAACCTATGAGGGACTTCATTGCCAAATTTGACAAGCTGAGGAACATGATTCCTAAAATTTATTAGCTAACAACTGATAACCTTAAATGTTTCTTCATCAACTCATAGCTACCTAAAGTGAGTTTTTTGTTAAGACGTGCTGGCCACATAGACCTTGTTGCTACTCAAGATTTGGCCACTAAGGTGGAAGATGACCTTATCTTTGTAGGAAAGATAAGGAGAGATCTGAATAGAGGTGAATCTTCTTCATCTTCTAAATATCCATCTACAAGCACCACTGATCCAATGGTGTAAAAGTTGGTAAATGAGTTGTTTGCTCTTAGAAAGCAAATGGCACAAGGGATGTCATCTGCCCCTTCATATAGAGATATACCAAGGAGTACATTCCCCAATCAGTCATACCAAAGCAATGCTACCAGGAATCAAGGAAAGCTAAATCATCTTCCTCCCACATAGGGGATATTGGTCATTGAAGCACTTCCAACTAATTCAATAGTTAGATACCTTGAAGAAGAATCAGATTTCTCCTTCTAGCCTGAGCTGAACCCAGAAGATGATGCTAATCTCTTCACAGAAGGAGAAGAAGAATTAGCTAGTGACTCCAACATTGGTTTCTTGAATTATCAGGATGAACCCAGAAATGAAGGTAAAGTAGTTGAGGGATAATACGCTATGTTCACTTGGTCCAAGAATCAATCAACCCAGTAAGCTGATAAAGAAAAAAACAAAGGAGTGAGCTCTGCTTGTAATTTTAATTTCCAAACGAGGAACTTCTCTACCTTTCCAGCCAAAGGACCCAGTGATTACTAAAAAAGTTAGTACCCCAAATTGCACCTTCAACTTCAATTTCATAGATCAATCATCCCCCCTAAAAACTAGAAGGATGAACTCCCTTCCCCTATTCATAATTCATTTTAGACATTTGACATAGTTGACCATGTCAAGAAAACTAAAATTCAAATTTATAAATTTAAATTCCTGCAATCCAACCCTAAGCAGTTGGATAAATTAGTGGAATGTGTGAAGAATAAAACTATCCTTATAGGACCACCTACTCCAAAGGTGACTCCCACATCCACCTAGAATAACTTTGTCATTGCTCCTCCTACTGCTCTTAGTAGGATAGAACCATTTTATATCTCCCTACTGATAAATGGACACTAGTTGAACAATTGCATCATAGACTCAGGTGCATCTGACAATGTCATGCCTACCAAAGTGACAAAATCCTTTATTCTCACACTAACCAAGACATTTGGGAGATGTTTCTACATGGAGAACAAATAAGTACCACTGCTGGGACAAATCAAGGATGCCTAATTTGCATTTACAGCATTCTCAGACAAAAGGATCAAGATGACAGTCCTGATGGATAACATCCCAGCCTCATACGACATTCTTCTTGGTAAGAATTTCTGCAAGGACATTGGTTGTGAATTAAGTATGGACCTATATGAGGCAAGGATCCCAGTCAAAGGTGTCATGCAGAGATTACTCCTTGAAATGGAAGCAAAATATATGGTCATTCAAACATCAGTGCCTGAAGCTCAATTTTTGTTTGAGTCTTCAGGCATGGGTAATTACTTTTTGACTACTAAGGATGCTCCTATCTTAAATAATGAAACTTCTAAAAATGACAATCTAAATTTTGGTTCAAATAAAACATCAGAAGACATAAGAGATCATAGTGCAAGCCCAAAGGAATCCTCCCCTCCAAATGAAGGAAAATCTAAGGTAAGGTCAACTTCTAATGATGTATGGATACTAGAATTTGATGGCAGCTATTCATTTATTGATTTAGGAGCTAGGATTGTGTTGATATCTTCTCAAGGAGATATTTTTCCTTCATATAAGTTGCAGTTCAGCAATACTACCAATACTGATGAATATGAATCATTGCTGCTTGGATTGAAAGCTGCTCAAAACAAGGGCATCAAGATCCTTCATGCTAAAAGAGATGTTAAGCTAGTGGTTTGTCAGGTGAGGAACCTATACCAAACCAAAAATGAGAGATTGCATTATTACCACAATCTGGTTTGGGATCAAATCAAAATTTTTGATGCTTTCATCATCTCTATAGTTCCCAAGGAATTCAATGACCAAGTTAATAGTTTGGTTGTTTCAACAACTTTTTTGGTTCCTTACTCAGATTTTAAAGGAGATAAGTACACTATTGAATTGGTCTTTTGACCAAGTGTGCCTGACAATGCCAATCATTGGAAATTGTCCAATGGTGACAACCAAGTCATTGCCTTCCTAGAACAAAAAGGTAGCTTCAAACAGCTTCACTTTGAAGGTAGTGAACCAGCCCCTGAATCAAGTTCAGACACAAGCGAAGAATTCTTACAACTGAAAGGGAATAAAATTCCCAAAAGATTGATTTCCCTTGAAACGTTGTTTGACAAGCACGACAGGTTCATCAAATAGCAATAGATGGACTCAAGCTCCTCTCAAGAGTTTGATCAAATAAATTTGGATACCAAGGAAAATCCCAAGATGGTGAACATTGGGAAGTGCTACACTCCAGAAGAAAGACTCCAATTTGTTGCTCTACTCTGCCTTTACATGGATTTTCTGGCATACTCCTATGATGATCTAAAGTTGCTCAGGATTGATGAAATTTTCCATAAAATTCCTCTCAAAGGTGATTGGTACCTTACAAGCAAACATCTAGGTAGTAAAATCCAGAGATATCAGGTACTATTCAGTCTGAAATATAGAAAATGTTGAATGCTAGAATAATTTTCTCAATCCATCATTCCACATGGATTGCCAACATAGTACATGTGAGAAAAAATAATGGAAAAATTCACCTTTGTGTGGACTTCAAAAATTTGAATCAGTCATCCTTAAAGGATAAATATCCTCTACCCATCATGGACCAAGTTCTTTAGACAGTGACCGGTTCAGAGATGCTATCAATGCTAGACAGCTTTTTAGGATACAATCAAGTTGAAGTTGGTGAAGCAGAATAGCATAAAACTACCTTCACCACACCTTGGGTCACCTTTGCATATCAAATAATGCCATTTGGCCTAATAAATAATAGCACCACTTTCTAGAGAGCAATGGACCTTGCTTTCAAAGATGAAATGGGTAAGTTCATTGTGGTATACTTTGATGACTTGACCATCTTTTCCAAGCACCACCCTGATCATGTGCACCATTTGCTACAAGTGTTGGAATGATGTCATCAGAATGTCATTTCTCTAAATCCCAAGAAGTCTATTTTTGGAGTAACAGAAGGGAAACTTCTCAGACACATTGTATCCCAAGAAGGCATAAATATTGACTTAGAAAGAGTCAAATCCATCTAGGAACTTACCCTGCCCACAAGTAAGACTGTAGTTCACTCTTTCTTCGAAAAGGTGAATTTTTTATGAAGGTTCATCCCTAAGTTCACAAAGAAGACTCACCATATCATAAATATGATGAAGGAAAATACCACTTTTAGCTAGACTGAAGAAGGCAAACTAGCATTTCAAGATATCAAGACAACTATTACCCATGCCCCAATTCTAGTTTGTTCAGATTATACCAAAGATTTCAGCATATATAGTTATGCTTTTGAGCACACACTTTCAGCAATTTTGGTTCAACAAAACAAATAAGGTGTGAAATCTCCCATATCCTTCATGATTTTTCCTCTCAAATCTCATGAAATAAAGTATTCAAACATGGAGAAGTATGCTTATGTAGTGATAAAGGTAGTAAAGCACTTCCATTTTTACATCATGAATTCACATGTTACTTCCCTAGTTCCTGATACCATAGTTAAATCCATATTAACTCAGTAGGAGTTTGGAACTGAAAGGGGAAATTAGATTGCTAAAATCTAAGAGTTTGATCTCATTATTAAACCAATGAAGCTTGTATGAGGAAGGGACCTCTACCAATTGATTGCTGATAATAAACCCAAAGAAGTAGGGCATGAAAAAATAGAAGTGGAAGACATGCCAATAGTCCTCTTTATCTCCACCATGAATGAGTGGTATTTGAATATTGTTCATTTACTTACTTATGGTGAGTGTCCTTCTCACCTACCTTGTAAAGAAAGGAGGACTGTTAAATTGAAAGCTACCAATTTTTTTCTGTGGGACAATGGCCTATATAAGAGGAGCCTTAATGGAGTGTTCTTTCGTTGCATGGATAAAGAACAGCAGAACTAACTTTTAAAGTCCTTCCATAATTTGGCCTGTGGAAGACATTTTTCTATGCCTGTGACTACCCTTAAGATTCTATGAGCCAGGTATTACTAGCCTACTCTATTTCATGATGCATATAAATAGGTATGAAGATGTGAATTATGCCAATAGTTTGTTAGGAAACCCAAGTTAGTTGCTTTTCCTCTCAAGCCAGTGGTAAAAGAAGAGCCATTTCAGCAATGGGGAATCGATTTCATTGGTGTTGTAAACCCATCTTCAAGTGCTGGACATGATTATGATCTAACAGCCATAGATTACTTCACCAAATGGGTGGAAACAATTCCAATCAAGCATGCTACTTTAGAAGTGGTATGTGATTTCCTAAAGGAAAACATCATTTCTAGGTTTGGGGTCCCAACCAAGATTGTGATAGACAATGTAGCCTATTTCTCTTCTCATGAGATCACTCAGTTCTATTTTTACTATGGGATTACCTTTTCCCACTCCTCTGATTATTTTCCATAAGGGAATGGCCAAGCCGAATCAAACAATAAGAACCTGGTAACCATCATCAAGTAGATGGTGGATGATAACCAATGAACATGGCATAAAGCATTGGTTGATGTTTTATGGATAGATAGAATTACACCCAAAAGGGTAATAAGTATGTCACCTTTCCAACTTCTGTATGGTCTCAATGCAGAGATACCAATCACCCTAGAATTATCAGCATTGAAATTGGCAAAGGCAATCGAAGACCAGACCTATGAAAGCTCCATCGATAAGAAGATCATGTGCCTTACTAATCTGGGTGAGTAGTGAACTATGGTGGTGGACCGAATTGCTATGCATCAAAGTTTGGTGAAGAAGCTCTTCAACCAAAAATAAAAAAACTGTGAGTTTCAGATTGGTGATCAAGTTCTGTTATGGGATGAGAAGAGAACCAAAGGGAATGCATGGGAAATTCAATTGCCTATAGAGAGGCCTATTTATATCCATCAGCTCAATGGTGAAAATAGTTTCCTGTTTAAGTATCAAGATGGCATGCCATTTTCTTTGCCTCACAATGGGAAGCATCTGAAGCACTTCAATTCTTGAAGTATCAGATAAGATCATCTATACATATGTATATTTGTATATTCTTTAGTTCTATTTTGTTATTTTCATTTTCATTTTTGGTGCCTTTATTTTTTGGGTAGCATGACTCCATATCCCAATGGCATACTTAAAGGCACTAGAGATTCTGGTTTCTACTCCCTTCAATTATTTTTACAATCAATAGAAGTTCCTTGACTAGAGCCAGTTGTTGTTCCCAAAATATGTTACTCGTTTTTTGGGACAACATTTGAACTATTTTGTTCTCCATCTATTAGAAATATGGACTATGCAGGTTGATTTCTATAGACTCTGTAGGCTTGTTTCTACAGACTCTGTAGGCTGATTTCTACAGACTCCGTAGGCTTGTTTATACGAAATCTGTAGGCTGATTTTTATGGACTTTGTAGGCTGATTTCTATGGACTATGTAGGCTAATTTCTACAGACTCTGCAGGCTTGTTTCTATGGACTCTACAGGCTGTTTCTATGGAATCTATAAGAAAGAAACAATTTCCCAACACTTAGGCAATTTCAATCAGTTGGTTCAATCGAAAGGTTCAAAGGAAGGTGTCCCAAAGCTCGAAGGACAAGTGCCCTTGCGGAGGGAAAATAAAACAAAAAGATATCTTTCAGAGGTATTTTTTGTGGTGGAATTTTACAAGTGAAATCCTTTGGATAAAATGTCTAAAGGAATTCCTTCAAACATTTTGTTTGAAGGAATGATCAAAGGCCCAATATAAAGCCTAAAGGACAAGTGCCCTTGCAGAGGGTAGTGAACAAAAGGGAACAAAATATACCTTTCAAAAAGATTTTTTGTGGTGAAATTGTACAAGTGAAATCCTTCGAACAAAATATCTGAAGGAATTCCTTCAGACATTTTGTTTGAAAGAATGATCAAAGGCCCGATGGGAAGTGACTAAGGCAAATGAAAGAAATCCTTTGCACAAAATGTTTGAAAGATTTGAAGAAGGCTGCCTGAAGGACCTCGAAGGGTAGGTACCCTTATGTGGGGCTCTCGACGACAAGGAAATGGACCTTTCTCAAGACCTAAAGGGACACCTTCCCTTTGGGGTGTCCCAAAGACATAAAGTTGAAGGACTTTCAAAGCTCACGAGACTTAGAGAAAGCAAAGGCTTCTAAAAAAGAGGATGAACCATCAAACCTTGAAACGAAATGGTTCAAAGGTTCAACGGGTTCAACGATTCAGTGAAATCTCTGAGCAAAGTAAAGAAGAGAATGAACCAAGGAGTTGAGAAGGCCACCCAAACCATTGAACCAGTGAACTAATGATGTCCCTATGGATGTCAAATTTAGGGTAATGAAATATCCATTGGTTTTCAAATATGGCATGAAACCTAAAGAACAAACTAAGCAACTAGCTGAGGAGGGAGCCGAAAGAGCCAGTAAAAAGGGAAAAGATAGCCTGAGAGCTCAAATTGCAATAGGAAAGAGGGAAAGACTAGAAATATCTATGTAGGAGTTATTTCCATTAGGTGGAATAGTCCACCAAGTAGACATCTGAGCTCGCAAGTATTAAAAGGAGCAGCCTATTTTTCTCACTTGGAATAAAAGTGAGGGGATAGACGTGTACATATTCAGAGAAAGATCATTTGAACCATGCTAAGGAGTAGATATTTTGAGATGAATTGACACACCACAGTTAAGGCAAAGGCCCTGTTTTAGCATGGCCCCTTGACAAAAATGAAAATGCATTCAAGGCATTAAATGCAGCATGGGCCACTCTATAAAATAAAGTGCCGTATTTCTTGGCTGCTATATATTTTAATCTCTTATTTGATGAAAAGAGAGATCTTTTTGGTTATAGAAGAAAAACTCTACCAAAATTACGAAGGGATAACTGAGAATTTGAGCTCAGATTGTTAATCATATTTTGTTATTTGAATGAGAAAGCAAGTTACTTTCAAACTTTGTGCTGTAATAGCTTGTGTCATTTAGGAGATTGTTCCTGTGTCTGTTTCTTGAATGCATTTTTGTCTATTTAATGAAATAAGTAGAATTAGTAGAAGTAATCAGGAAGGTGTCCTAAAGCCAACTGTGGGAAGACTTTGAGCTGCCATAATTGTCTTTAGTGTGTCTATTTTCAATTTATTTCTATGTAAAGGATCTTGGGATGACTTTGTACCCCCATTATCCTTTGTATTTCACTCTTGAAAAATTGAGGTGGAGACTTTGTGCTACACCTTTTTCTATTGGTTACTATGCCCCCTATTACCAGTTACTTGTTACCTATTAGAAAGAACTCCTGTTGTTTGCTGCAAGACCACTTCTAAAAGAAGAGAAGTGCCTTCAATGTTTTCACCTAGATTTCTCCTTTGTTTGTGAACATCATCACTGAAATAAGAGAGATGCATGGTGTTGTCCTACCCCTGAGTGTTATTTTTTGCATATATATACATAGTATATAGCTCCTCATAGTTACATGGAACCTCCCCTTGATGAGAAGAGAGATTTGTCCCCTTTTGATGTGGTAAACCTACACACTTAGCCGACCAATCTCCTTATGCTGTGGTTGAAACTACCTATTTTGTTCATCAGTTAGCTAGTGACAAAATATTCACCTAATAGGTTGAATTAACTAAAAACAACATTCTAGAAGGAATGTTTTGACTTAAGGAATTTGTTGACTGGTAAGTGCAACTATGTTGTGTTTAAGGTATTATCACATATACCTACAATTTATTTTCATATTCTAAAATAAATATTTTTAATTATTTAAGCATGGATGGAATGCATTATAATTTTATTCTCAAGAGGAGTGATGTTAAGTCCTAATTAGGTGGATTTTTAAATTATATGTTCTTTTTTATGCTACCATGAGGTAAGTGTAGTGATATGGTAGGATTTTAATCCCTGTAACCATCATGTGTACTCATTGATATATGGACAACATGCTAAGAACTTTTGGGTTATATGTGTATGCCTAGTATGACTTATCTAATGTTTGATGTGGTTGGCACAGGATGTTGCACTAACCCATAAATGATCAATGGTGAAAGAAAAGTAACCATGAATTGATTTCTTGATGACATTTTGTGATTAATGTTAACAAGGAGGTATGTATGCATAAAACATGTTGTGGAAACCATAGTGGTATGGTTGTTGTTGATTTGCATTCTATAATGAATGAAATAAGTATATGCCAATCATAATGTAGGTGGTGGCAATGCCACTTACCTATATAAATGTTGTTTTCTTTAGCATTCTATAGAATGTTATAAAGTTATGAATATATGCATACAGACATATGTATATATAAATTAAAAATGTTTTGGGAAGACCACCTCAAATCCAAGGATTTTGTGAAAATCTATTGGATTACCTTTTGGGCTACTGATGTTATGAAATTTTTGATTTATGTGTTGGTAATTCCACATAATGAGGAACATTCTACTAAAAATTATTTTACTATTAAAAATTTTGGTCATTAATCCATGACTAAAATGAAAATTACTAAATATTTTTGTTTTGTATGAACTAACAACTATGAATTTGTGGTTTAAAGAGTGCTAAAAATGCTTTTGTTGTTGAATATTGAAGTATAATTGGTAATTACAGCCTAGAATGCCTATTTTTCCATGAATTAATTGATTTTCTAACTGCATAGGTGGGTAAAAACTAGGTGAAAATTTTAGTTGTACTACATTAAAAATAGTAGTACACTAATAATTATGCCAAGGTAAGGGCTAGATTAAGCATGAAAGACTTTTTGTAAAATATGTTAATATTTCCCTGAGTAAGGCATTAGCCTTAGGAGGCACAAAATCATAATTTTATTTTATCTAAGTTAGAATATTGTAGAATTTCATGGTTGGTAAGGGTACACACAACACATCATTTTGTTCACCATGGAATTATAAAGGAAACCGAGCTAAAAGGGTAATTTTCTAGCCTAGTGTACATGAAGGGCATGGTTGTCCTAGAGGTAGCATATAAAATTCAACAAGGTAAGGTTGTGTATTTACTCACAATATGATTTTGATAAATTTAATTGTTATACCAAGAAGGTAAGTGTATGAAAATATTCTTTATCATGGTAATAGACTACATTAGTACATAATATGCATGATTTCTATTTAGATGATAATGGATAAAGTTATCACTTTAGTCACTTCAATCTTGGAGATATCTATTGATTCTTGTAATGTGCAATCATTTTTCAAATGAGTGATAAATTCTTTTTTCAGTGTAGCATGATTCATGGTTGTTAATTTCTCATTAGGATAACTCCTTTTTAAAGAAGAGAGTATGTCACGACCCTATTAATTGACACCATTAAATGACCATTTTGATAAGTTCCAATAGTATGTTCATTTATATCATGGTCAAATTTAGACAAATCATTCTAATTTGAATCTATCAATCTACGTATATGTATGTATGTATGTATGTATGTATAAATATATATATAGCCAAGGCGTCTATATATGTTTTTACATATATACATATGTATATGTATATCTATGTGAATATGTTCTAGAGGAGCTACTACTTATCATGTTATATGTTGTTACTCATAATGGTTAAACCTTAAATTCTTTCTTGGTTGAGGAAGTTGAATTATTTTAAAGATCATGACTATGGCATGTATACATATATCAAGAAATTTAATTATTTAAAGTATCATGTTTGCATTGAAGTCTAAACGTTTAGGATTTTTGTAATAAATGTATAAGTTATGAGTTGGTGAGCTTATGCATAAAAGAGACCCTTTTTATTTTATTAGTTTAATGATTTTGGTATAAGGGGGCATTTTGATAGGATCATAGAATCCTTGTAGGAAGTGTGTTGGACCACATGGTGGTCATGACACGTATAGAGAGGAGGGTGTTCTTTGAATTCGTATATGGGAAAGCTAGTGAAAACAAAAGAAACATTATATTCCTCCCTTACCCCAAATCAATGTTAGAATTTTCTATTTGGGAAAGAATTAATAAACGTATGAAGGAAGCTATGTTTCCTCTTTAATGTGAAATCAAATGTTGGTTAGAACTTCATTTTTTCCATGGACTAGATGACATTGGAATTTAAGATTATTAATCATTGCATTAGGGTTTTTGTGGGATAGCATTCATCTTGGCTATCATTTGTGAGCCATTTACTTCTTTTATAATAGAGGGGTGAAGAGATTTTGGAGAAAATAGAGGGTTTCAAATCTACATAGGTCACTATCATACTAGGGGGATTAGGGGGAATAGAAATAAATAGATGAAGAAGATGGATGGCATTGATGTAGTGGATGAGTAGTTAAAAAGAGAAGGGCATTAGAGGAATAAAGCAAGACAATGTTATGGAGGAGTGACACCACTTTAGAGAAGATAAAACCCTATATGTATATATTCCTTAGGCATGCATTTTTATCCTTCTAAGTTTAAATTCCAAATTCTAAATTTTGTATTAATATCTATGATTATTTATAACCTAGTGGGTATATTCTCTTGTGAGAGTATTTCATTATTATCACTCAAGAATATGTCATGGCCAAGGATAAAATGGGGATTTATGGGTGTGATTGGTATGAAAAACCTCATATTATGCTTTGGGTTTTTTGAGTGATTTGGTTGGTTGGTTGATTTTATTATGGTAGTAGCTAAAATGATTTATGGGTTCTATTATTTGGGGAAATTCCAATTTTATGAATATTTTACATTGAGGGTTTGATTTATATAATCTATAAGAATTTTCATTATATGCTAGGTGATGTGGCATATTTCCCCCAATTTGACTCTGCCACTTGGTAAATAAAATTATCTATGTTAGTTAGAAATTGTTGATGTATATCTCATTATTGGATGTTCTTCTATATATGGATTTTATTAGATGTATCTTTTATTTGATTCACACCACAAATATAAAGAAACCTTTGTTGTAGCTTTTAACAATGTGTGACATTTCTTTACATAAACCCTTATATTGATATTGTAGTCATGATGGCATAGGCTTCCACTTAAAAGTAAAACAGTAATATTTAGGCATTTATTGTTGAGTTGTGTTTACTCTTTGTATGATAAATATAGAGAATTAATTGACAAACTATGAAAGCTTAAATCTAGGAATTAACATTCAGGTTGATCTACCTATTGTGCATCCATAACATGCTTATGTGTTTTTATTTCATAATGCTTCCCTATTAGAGGTGGTACTTGTTGATCTTGTAGTGATTATAGATTATATGGTTTGGTATACAAAAAAAAAAGAAGACGAATAATATTGTATCAATACTTAGTTTTTATACTATATGTGTTAAAACACAATTGATTATGGGAGGAGAAGTTGAAGTTGTATTTATGGCATTCTTATTAGTAATTCTTAGATTCATATTTGATTTTTGAGTAAGGATTGTTGTGAGAGGTTATTCTTATGAAGGCAAGTGGTACCACTGATGTTTGTCTTGATCACATGTATTACTTTTGGCATTACTTTTCCTTTAGTGGTGGCTAGATATACTTTTATTTTTTTTTTAAAAAGTACTCAATTTCCATATGTATTACACTATGTGATTTTTACTTTGGATGGTAACACTCACTTGAGAGAAAATGAATTATCGAAATAACATAATAGTCATGATTAGATGAGATTTGGGTAGTCTTGGCTATTGTAGATTGTTATGTTTCTTGTTATGTGTATTATTGATCTTGCCTCACAAAAGCTATTTGGGTATGCATTACCTATTTGTTGAAAATTTCATATAATAATTCATTGATGATTACTCTTTGTAAAATAGATAGATACAATAATAAGTAATATTAGACCAATCACATTTATTTTGTGTCTAGTTAAGTTAGTCGATTATTTTCCCTTGCTAAACTTGTTCTTATTAAAAATATAATTTAATTCTCATAATATTCACTAACAAGTAAGGACACATTGCTAGCTTTATGTTGATAAATTATTTTCACCCTTTTAATGTAGGTATTTTATTCTAGTTGGCTTTTACCTTGTTAAATTTGGTTTCCTAATTAACTTGTCACTTGTTAAAGGTTGTTTTTGTCATTTTTAATCAATGAATTGTTTTGAAGTGATAAATTTATTGGTGGAGTTTATTATAATTTAATAATTATTGCAACTAACATAAATTTTATTGACTACCTAATTCAAACATTTGTATTTATATGTTAACACAATGGTTTTCTTGTTCAAATGCCTTCAGACTTTCATACGTATTTATATGTTAAAATGATCAACCTTTGAGGGTTGTTCAAGTTATTTTGTAAATATTATTATTATGACATTAAGACTCGATGGTGTAGTCTTTTGTATGCAATAACTTTGGTATTCAACAATATTTCATTTTGTACTTATAAATAGCATCCTTATATTAACGATTGATTATGTTATGTTACAGTTGTATATTAGAGTGACTCCACCCTGAGTAAGTGGGTAAATTTAATTTATTGGAAATTCCTTCATTTTGGGGAGGGTTATCCATGTGGTTTTGGAAGTAAAGGCTATAATATCTAGGGATGGAATGTGTGGGTGGTTGTGTGTGTGTGTGTGTGTGTGTGTGTGTGTGTGTGTGTGTGTGTGTGTGTGTGTGTGTGTGTGTGTGTGTGTGTGTGTGTGTGTGTGTGTGTGTGTGTGTGTGTGTGTGTGTGTGTGTGTGTGTGTGTGTGTGTGTGTGTGTGCGTGCGTGCGTGTGTGCACATGTGCATGTGCGTGTGCGTGTGTGTGTGTATGCATGCATGCACGCATGCACATGAGTGTGCATGCACATGTTGTAATGATCTTGATATTCAATATATGAAAAAATACCCTTAAGGTAGGGAAACACCATATAATAATCCTTTAGGAAGGAATAACTCCACAATGTCTCTTCGAGGGGACAACCTCCAATATCCTCTTATAATAGAAGACTCAATGCTTACTTGATATCTATCTAACCCATGGATGGGTAACCTCCTAATCTAATGTAGGCCGACCATTACCCAATATACTACTTCCACAAGTTACTCTATTATCCTAATATATTGTACCCATATAACTAACTAAGGGGATGTGTGCGAGATGTTGGCATCTCCATCAACCTATACATCAATACATCATATCCATAGGTACATAGCATTCCTTTCCTCCTTGACATGTTTCATCCCCTAAACATAGGAAGAAACCAAATAATGAGTGTGCTTTAAATCATTGTACACACGTGCATGTGTGTGTGTGTGTGTGCGCACATGCGCTCGTGCGCGCGTGCATGCACATGTGCATATGTATGCATGTGCACATGCATGTGTGTGTGTGTGTGTGTGTGTGTGTGTGTGTGTGTGTGTGTGTGTGTGTGTGTGTGTGTGTGTGTGTGTGTGTGTGTGTGTGTGTGTGTGTGTGTGTGTGTGTGTGTGTGTGTGTGTGTGTGTGTGTGTGTGTGTGTGTGTGTGTGTGTGTGTGTTTATGTGTGTGTGTGTTAATGGTATTAAACTAGCTTTAGACTATTATGTGTGTGTGTGTGTGTGTGTGTGTGTGTGTGTGTGTGTGTGTGTGTGTGTGTGTGTGTGTGTGTGTGTGTGTGTGTGTGTGTGTGTTTGTGTGTGTGTGTGTGTTTATTAATGGTATTTAACTACCTTTAGTCTATTATATTATGTTGTGAGATATAATTATAAGGTTCTCTTTCATGTGGGTTAGATGTGATTTACATGTGGCATCCCTTGATATATACATCTTAGTGTTCTTAATCTAGTGAAAATTTATTTTAAATCATTTAAGTTTAAATATTTATCTCATATATGTATTTATATATGTCATTAGTTAGGCGAAACCATGCTAACAAGTGATGGAAATATATAATGTAACACAATATGTTATGGCTTGTGGGAAACTTGTTTTATGAATTTAATTCAGTGGTTCATAATCCCACATTAATTTATGGATTAGGATTAATGGATGTCCTTTTCACATGATAATACCTTTGTTAATATTGAATGATAATACAAACATATTCTTTTTTGGTAGTGTAAGTATGAAGCCAAGTAGTCAACTGGCAAGTTAATAAATGTATTATTCTTAAGTTGTGATTATATGAGACCAATCATTATTTTATAATTGTTTTAGATTAGAGGTAAAAACAGGTTTTGAAGGGGCCCCGAAACCCTTTACATCAGAAAGATAAAAACCTTAAGGACATCTAGGAAACAAATAACCTGGAACATACAAAAGCAAAACTGGAAAAACCAGTAAACCGAAAACAGCCTACAAGAGCTAGACAAATAATAACAATTAGTTATTATTATTTTTTTTTTGTTACAGACCAAAGTTTCATATCTAGAGGGGGGACCGGAAGTTTAGATTTTTTCCTTTTTACAATAGTCCAGCCATCCTCTACCTTAGCTGCCTCAGCAGCCCATTCCACAGACGGCCACGAATCATGAAGCCCAGGGGGTGACAAAACCTCAGCCAAAACCTTAGGAGAACCAGCCACCAACTGACTCCTAGGATAAACCTTCAAAATAGGTGGAGGAACCACCACCTCCTCAGATCTCGATTCAGAAAGCTTACATAATCCAATCTCCTCTGAACCTTCAACAGGAACCGTCTCCATCTGAGTCTCCTAATCCGTCGAAATAGAAAAGATACTCTTTTCCTTCTCGATCTCAGAATCAGTCGAAGCTTCCTCTGGTTGTTCTGCAATATAGTGATCATGATCAGCTTCTGCCCACCAAGAAGGAGATCTTCTGGGTCTAGTTTTCCTTACAGTACATCGGGCTGCAACATGCCCAGTCAGATGACACTTTCTACATCGAAAAGGTAGCCCTTCAAAATCTAACATTTGTGTCCAAGATCCCTTAGGGGAATCTAGACAAATCGCCTCAAGAAGGCCCTTAGAAACATCCACCTTAACCATCAGGTGAGCACAGGTCAATCTGAAATACCCCTTTGTTTCAGCATCCACAAATAAAAATTCCCCTATAGCATTTCCGATGGTTTTAAACACCGAATCATGCCATAAATGCAATGGAAAATTAGGGAGCCGAACCCAGACAGGGATCTTGTTAAAGGTTTCTGTAACAGGATTGAAATCCATATGCCACCGTTTGATGAAGAGAGGGTATTTACCCTGCCAGAAGAAATTTTTGTTGGATAGAATGGTCTTCCTGTCCTCAGCAATTTGAAACAAAACTATAAAAAATCCTTTACCACAAGGATAAATTTCAACATTTCCATCAATTAGTGGCAGCCAAGTCTGGGATATCTAGCCATGTAAATCGGCATGAGAAGGCCAGAAGCCGCGAAATCTACAAATAGCCGCAGACTTTGAAAAAAACTTAGCCTGATCAAATATTTCCTTAACAGAATCAGGAGCAAGATCAACCCTGACAGGTTTTAAAGCACTTACATATGATTCGCTTAGTCTCCCCGTAGAGGCATGGCATTTCGCTTCATGGATTTCGGCTTCATAAGCAGCCACATCCGCATAAGTTTTTCCCTTAGATCCAGGGACAGCTCCAAAAATAGGGGAACCATTGACATAATCCTTCAGTGGAGAAGAGCCCCCTCCCACGACCAGAATCCTATTCCCATTCACTGGTAGAGGATCATCCACACCAGCCACCGTTAAAATTGCATCCACCTGGACCAAGCAGGAATGCACTCTCGACTGAGCGCTCATGGCATTCAAAGTCTCCATGCGCGCGCAGGGAGCAGCATGCGTGCGCGCGGGGAGCATTCAAAAAAAGATTCAAGGCCTATTATAATTGTTAGTGTGACTTATGGGTTGAAGATTCAAGGCCTATTATGTTTCCAATTCAGTAATTATTATTTGGAAAGCATGGTTGGTCATGTACAATAATTATGTGAGGAGATAGATGGCTATTCATAAATATATCCCAAAGATGGCCTAGATTCATGATATTGTAAAAGGGCCTAATGGTTTAAATTATCATTCCAATAAGTCATTATTCTTATGGTTAAATCATTCTCTTGTTATCAATTAAAGGAGTTGAATGAACTATGAGTGTGAGGATCCTGTGGTCTAGGATTTATTAATTTAATCCCTACTTTATAGCACTATTAATGATGTTCTACTGTAAAAACTAATGTTTATCTCATATTAGGTAACAATCCTTAATGGATGAGTCCTTATTTGTATAATGGGATAGTTAAGGATGTTGTGACCTTTTTAGAATGTGCACTTTTACCTAGTGAACATTAAATGTTCATGTGGGTTAAATGAATGTAGCTATCTAAGGCCCATGAAAAATATTATAAGGTTTGCATATGTCAAAGTTTTTCTTGATGGTGCCATTGGTTTTCCTTTTAGGACATGTTATAACTATTATGGTACCTAATTTATATATAAATTATATAATTAATAATGGTCAGTAAGATGCCTTGATGTTATGTTACAGCTTTACTCTAAGTCACTAACCTTGTTAAGGATACCCAATGGCTTGAGTGAACCTTATTACCTCATGAGTTGTGAAGTCATAACCATATAGGTTTATCATATGCTTATGTTGGGCTAAGGATCCCTAGGTGGTCCAATGGGGAATCTGAGTGCCTTTCAAGGGTTTAGAGGTTATTACTGTGGATCCACACACTAATACCCCTCAAATAATGTATCATCCTTAGGTAACTCCTTAATTTATGGAATCCTTTAGCGATGGTCATCCTAGCTTAAGTAGCTCATTAACCCAATCCATTTATGTGTTGTCCATTATTCTTGTGTAATACTATGGTAACTACATCATGCATTGTAATATTATGTAGTGGATTCTACACATGGTTCTATTGCATATTCTATTATCAATCCCCAAAATATTTTTTGGGATTATTTCAGTGTGTGTATATATATGATTGCCTTTATTTTTATTTATATATATGGTGTTTTACTTATATAAAAAATCATCTTATAATAATGTGTTTTTTATACATAAATAAGTTTACACACACACACACACACACACACACACACACACACACACACACACACACACACACACACACACACACACACACACACACACACACACACACACACACACACACACACACACACACACACACACACACACACACACACACACACACACACACACACACACACACACACAAATTTATATATATATATATATATATATATATATATATATGGTGTTTTACTTATATTAAATAAAATACCTTATTGTAAACTATTGTTTACATATAAATAAGTAATATATATATAAGTATTTTTTTTACATTACCTTATAGATAGGGTGTTTTTTATATTAATTTATAACTATAATAGTTTTTTATTTTTATATTTAAAATGACACTATATTATATATAAAAACACACTGTATATACATAAATAAACTCCTGGATATCACCCCCAAATTTCTGGGCTAAAGGGTTTGGGATCTTAGTGAGGTACAAGTAGTTTATACTCACCAACCCAAGTTTAATTACCATTGATCCCATATGGTGTATTTCTTCTCAAAGTGGCTATGTAGACACCTTGGGGTAGGGGTCACACTTCTCCATGTGTTCCACATGGGGCATAGTGGGGCACTCTGGCTAAAGATATCTTGATAGACATTATAGATCCAAGACCACCCACATGTCTCACTTTGAGAATAACTCTTGGATATTACCCCCTCACCTCATATTTATTGGGCTCAAGATCTTAGTTTATTGGTGAGGTACATGTAGTTTTTACTCACCAACCCAATTTTAATTCCCATTCAGACCATATGGTGTAGTTCTTCTCAAAGTGGCCATGTGGACACCTTGAGTTAGATGTCAAACTTCTCCGTGTGTTCTAGAAGGCGCATAGGGAGAGACTATGGTTGTATATTGATCGATATACATTATTTAGCCATGTATTATAACATATCCCACTTCAAGAAAAATTGTCATATCTTACCCTCAAATTTTTGGGCTCAAGGGCTAGGTATGTTAGTGAGGTACAAGTAGTTTATACTCACCAACCCAAGTTAAATTCCCATTCATACCTTAGAATGTAGTTTTTATCAAAGTGTCCATGTGGAAACCTTAAGTTAGGGGTTTCACTTATCCATGTGTTTCACATGGGGTACAATGGGGCACTCTAGTTATGGATCACTTGATGGATTTTATAGACCCAAGCCCACCCACATGTCACACTTCAAAAATAACTCCCAAATATTATCCCCAAATTTTTAGGGGTTAAGGGACTATTGTATTGGTTAAGTATAAGTAGTTTTTACTTACCAACCCAATTTTAATTACCATTGAGACCATATGATGTAGTTATTATCAAAGTATCTATGGGGATACCTTGAGGTAGGGATCATATTTCTTCATGTGTTCCACATAGGGAATGATGGGTTGACATGACTACATATTGGTTGGTGGATATTATGGACCCATTACCACCCACATGTACCACTTATATAATAACTCATAGATATTATCCCCAAATTTTTATTTAAAATTTGAGATCCATATTGTCTAATTTTGAAATTATGAATGGACAAGATAGCTATTATGGGGCACTAATTAGAATCCTGGATCTTAGGAATAATGACCATGATTAGGTGGTTTGTCTCCACATTCTAGATTCAATAATGGAATGCACTTGTACTGACATGAAACTTGCCCTACTTGTGAGTTTTTTTGGATTCAAATGAATATTAATAGGTTTCAAGAATGGGTCTATAGGAAAGTGGCAAGGAAGGACAAGGTAGAAGTAATATCTATGGATAATAAGTTTTTTATTGTCAAATTATCAAATGAATATGAATTTTTTAATATTATCATTGGAGGCCCTTGGTTTATGGGGAAATCTTAGCTATTTATATCCAAATGGAGACCAAAAATTGACTTATTCAGGGAAATACCAAAGGAATTCCTAATGTAGATTAACCTTCCCTATTTAACTATAAAATATTGACATGATGAGGTTATTTTTTATATTTTCAAGGATATTGTAAACCCTCTCAAAGTTTATCTAGTTTCACTTTCCAAAAAATAGCTGGTTTTAGTAAGGGTTTATGTCTTGGTTGAACTAGGAAAGCTGATTATGAGGCCCATTTCCCTAAGATCTTGCTTTGTTAAATCAGTTCAAGAAATAGTTTATGAGAATTATTATAGTATCTATAAGATGTTTAATTATTGGGGACATAAGGACATAAAATTTTCTAAATTAGGGACAAGGGAGAGGTTCCCTTCTACCAAACCAAAACATTCCAAAGGAAGTCCTTCTACCTTAAAGAATCTAAAATTTATTAATGGTATTAACCCTAAGAAATATCTAAATCCTTCCATGATAAATAATAAATGGTGACTTTATAGCATCAAACCCCTTTAATTAGTCTAGATCAAAAAGGAGGGAAGACAAATCAAACATAGGAAGGCCATTCTATAGTTTTAACTCCCTCAAATGAAAAGATGACAATGCCACTGCTCAACTTGACCAATGAAACTCTAGGAGAAATCACACAACATCTCACCCACTTAAAGAGACACATGGGAAGGATACAAGATCTATTTACATTGACTTTGATTTGTGCCCCCTTATTAGGAACCCTCCCCCAGGCCTTAGCTAGAACATTGTCATAAAACTAAACATAGATGGAGAGCTTATACATAGCAGACCCCTACATCAAGGTGAGTTTATTACTCCCTCTTTAACAAGAAGATTATTTTGTGGAATGTAAGGTTAATTAATAACCCTAAAAAATAGATGCTTGTTAATAACCTTACATTATTTCAAAAACCTATCTTTCTACTGCTTCAAAAAACCGAAATTCCTCTGAAATCATTAGGGAACTTAAAAATCTCAATTTGGAAATAAGTCAATTATGTTAGTTTAGGATCCATAGGATCCTTTATAGGACTTGATTTTTTATAATATCAACAAGGCTTTGAAGGGATCCTAATTTGGAATAAGCAAGTTCATGTGGTGATTGGTGTCACTTGCCTTACTTCCAAAAAGAAATGGATTTCATCTAATATCTATGTCCCAAATTCCAAATCTAGGAGGACCATTTTATGGAATTACCTCTCTCATTTGAGATCCTTTTCCTCTAAGTGGGACTAGATGATAATTGGGTACTTAAATACACCTCTAAACCCAATAGATTAAAAAGGAGGTAAATGTGAATATAGCGATAACATGGCCAATTTCAATGACTTCATTGCTAATAATAACCTTTTGGATGTGGTGCTATGTGGAGCTTATTAAACATAATATAATATAAGAATAGGCGAGGACAACATCCAAGTTAGCCTAGATAGGTTCCTTTTAAATTTAGATTATAATCTAGGAGGTTATTGTAAACTTTCAGTTCTCTCTAAACTTGGTTCATATCATAATCCAATAGTCTTTATGGAGGAAGAAGTCCCAAAGACAAAAAGAGTGTCTTTTAGATTCAAAAAAATCTAGTTGAACCACCCATAGCAATGGGAAATAACCAATAAATGGTGGGAGATGAATATTCAGGGATAAGATATGTTGGTTTTAGCTTTTAAACTTAAGATGGTGAAAATATACCTCAAAAATTGGAATAAGGAAGTCTTCAAGAACATTTTTGAGGCAAATAAGGAAATCTCTAAGTCCTTTAAGGAAGTAGAGAAGCTTATCCATGATAATGGTATGAACTAGAGACTTATCAGAAGGAAATGGAACTTATGAGTAATTTTCCTAACTTGGAAGCTAGAGAAGAAACATTTTAGAAATAGAGGTCTTGAAGCCAATGGCTAAAGAAGGAGATAAAAATTATAAATTCTTTTTCCAAATAATTTCTAGGAATAAAATCTCTCTTATAATAAAAAAACTAATCAAATAAGATGGAAGCAAATGTAGTAATGAAGAGGAGATAAATATGGAAATAGTTAACTTCTTTTATAGCATTCTCTGAATGGATGTCACTCATCCTCAAGGATTGGAGGAAATATTTATAGGACTATTTTATAGATTTATTGACTTCAATTACAATTCTAATATACTTAAATAACCAAGCCATGAAGAAGTAAGAATAACCATGTTTTCCATAGAAGGGGACAAAGCACCTATACCTAATTGTTTCCCTACACTCATTTTTTAGAATTTTTGGGAAATTATCTAACATGATGTGGTGGTTGTGGTTTCCAAATTATTCATAATAAATATAATCATGAATGATATCATTAAAAAAAGTTTGGTTCTTATCCCAAAATAAGAGGGAGCTAGCCATTTAAAATATTTTAGACCAATAAGTCTTTGTAATACCTTGTACAAGATTTGTACTAAGACCCTAGTGTTAAGGCAACAACCCTTACTACCAAGTTTTATATCAAGTCAACAAAGTGATTTTATGGATATATGATAGATTTTTGATAATATAATCTTAATTCATAAATTTATTCATTTTTTGCAACATTTTAAAGAGTCAGTATGCTTATCAAGATTGATACTTAGAAGGCATATTATAGAGTTTCCTGGAGGTTCTTCATGTTCATCCTCTTGTAATTATAGTCCATGAATCTATTGTGTAATTCATTCTATAAGGAAAATTATGAATATTGAATGCATCAAATTCCTCTATTAAATTCCATACCCAGCTCTAGTACTAGATAGAAACTTGTCATTAAAATCATACTATATTATAAGATATTTCACCACTATTTCAAAGTCACCTAGCACTTTAACAATCTTAACTTTATTCCTTAGGGAGAATAATAAACCATGAACTATTGATTCATACTTAGATACATTGTTCATGAAACTAAATTATAGGAAAAAATCAAATAAATTTGACTTTACTTTGGGGTTGATGAATTCTACACCAAAACCACATCCACTCTAGGATTTAGGCAAATCAAATTTCAATATCCACAGATAGTTTTTATCTCTATACTTTATATTTTGATGTGCTAGTTTTACCTGACATTGACATAGAATCATGTCTAGCCTCCCTTGATAAATGTCTATTCAATCCTAATTTTGAAAATCCTAAACTTTGAAAACTAATGCAAAAAATCCAAATTAATTAAATGTTGTCCAACTTCTTGACCCTCAAAACAAGCCAATGAGTTTATATTTATGCTTACAATACATCATAATAGACCACACATCTAAATTATGTATTGTGCTTCAGCCAAAAAATATCACCATGTAACTCATCCAAAAAATCATCAATTACTTGTTAGTCAAATGAAATACCTTCCACAGGGTACTAGTAGTCTCACACATTGTTGGATATGTTGGACATTTTGTATTTGATTGGTGCCATACAAAATACAAAATGTAAATATATAATTCTTTAGCCACCTAGAGATGAAATCCCACTTACCATTATTTAGGGAGATACTCGAAACTAGCCAATGAGTTATATACATCTAGGTATAAATCATGTATGTGGACAAAAATGCATGAAATTAGACTTATACTATCCCAGATGCATATAACTCATTCGCTAGTTTTGAGTATTTCCCTATAGTGTTATTATGGGATGGTCCCTTCATTTTTAGTTTTAATTTTTCATCCATAAAAATATGTTTATTAAGTGAGGTTATTTGTTTTGATGATGTGGTTGGAGCCTCATAATAACTTTAACCCTATGTACACATTCAATAATTCAATATCTTCCTTGGACTTGTTATAATAACTTTTTATTTAAATAATTAAATGTTTTTTTGCATTAGTTTTCAAAGTTACAACTAAGACCAAGGGGATATAATATTCTCAACTTTATTTATGGTCCAATAAATATGATTTGTTCACTATCTTATTTTTGACTTTGAACTCGCACCATCTAATCTCGATTATCCAAGCAAACTATCTTCAACTGTATTGCTACCTAATATTTATAGGTTATTTTCAATAGTTTTCTTAAAGTTTTTTCAAATATTCAAAGGGCCTCTAATAGGGAGATCCCCTCTTCACTTACCTTTTGATCATCTTGGATGAGGTCCTTGGGCATATGTTACAAAAGGCTAGAGAGGATGGGATCATTAATGGTGTTTGAATTACTCCTATCTCTAAGTTGTTCATGCAAAAATAGTTTTTTAATAACACTTTATTATTTTGGACCTCTTCAGTTAGGAAAGACAAAGATTTTTAAAATATTTTATAAAACTATAGAATGGTTTTTGGGAAATGTGTTATTTTCTCTTAAACCCTCTTTTTTCATACACACTTCACCTAAGATTCACACTTGTCTCTCCAAAATCTTAAACTACCAACTTAATTCCTTCCCAACTTCTTATCTTGGCATGCCACTTGTTAAGGAGGGTCTAATCCTTAAGGACTAGAACCCCTTATTAATAAAATTTATAAAAAAATAGTTGGGTGGAAAGAAATTATCTTTCACAAGCCAAAAAATCTTCTTGGTCTAAAATTCTCAATAAAGTATGCCTATCTATTAGATGTCAACATTCACAATTCCTTCTAAGATCATTGAGAAAATTGAACAAATAAAGAGAAGGTTTCTTTGGATAAAAAATGAGAAATCATCTAGAATTCCACTAGTTACCTGGCATAAGGTTTACAACCCTAAGAATTGTAGAGGCCTAACACTGAGATGGGTAAAAAGCATAAATCAGTCCCTCCTATCAGAACAAACATACAAGATCCTAAAAGAATACAATATATAGATCAAATTTATTAAAGTCAAGCATCTGACCAATACTTCAAAGGGTTGTTTCATCAAAGAAGAAGTTCCCAACCAAGGATCCAACTTTTGGAAATTAGTAATCAAACCGAAAGATCTCATTTTCAAAGGATATAAATGGATGGTGGGTAATATAAAAAGTATTAATTTTTGGGATGACCCTTGTATCTTTAATTTTATGATATCATTAAATGGGGGTTGTGATTTTTTAATTCATCACTTGAAAAAGTTATTGGGTTACAAATTAATGGACTACTAGTTGAAAAATAATACAGGAACAAGTTAGAAACTGCTTTATTTACCTGAAGTAACTACAGATCAATCTAGATTTTTTGAAACCTTAAACTCCAAGATTTCAAAAATCCATATTAACTTCTTCTTCAAGGAAAAAAATCATTTGTCACTCTAACTTATCTTGTAATTAAAATGTTAAGTAAAGTTTTTTATTGATCGATATCTCCTAGGTCAAAATCCTATTTGTGATAAGTTCTAGGAAAAAGCTTGATCCCTAAAATTGGTGTTTTCTATTCATTGGCTTGTCAAAATAAAATCCTCACCATTGATACCCTACAATTCAGGGGCTTCCAAATGCCTAAAAGATATTGTCTTTGTCTGAAGTCAGAAGAATATGTTAATCATTAGCTTCTATATTGCACATATTCCATCTTGATTTGGGCATCATTCCTAGGTCTATTCAATATTGAATGGGTCCAACTTGGATCCATTTAGGACCTTTTTTTATAGTGGTTTCCACACTAGAAACACAAACATATTAAAATCCTTTGTAACCTATCTTTGCCACATTTTATTTTTGGAATATGGATGGAAAGGAATCATAAAACCTCAAGAAAAAAGTCTAGAGTATGGAATAAACCTAGACAACATTACCAAGAATATTGAGGAAGACTAGGCTTCTAGGTCATCCGAGAAGGATGAGGAATCAAGCATCCTACTATACCAAAATACAAAACATAAATGAGCATGTAAGTTTCGAAAGATCCATATCATATACTAATATTACAAGAATTGAAATCATACCTTCATTCCATTCATGAAAAATGTTGAATCCATCACAAATAAGTTGTCATTGCCAAATTTCAACAAACAATCCATCTGTTATGGGAGTTAGATGCCTAATATGAAGTGAATTTTCCCATTTTGATCAATCCCTTCGGCATTGTATCTTTGATAGACAAACAACATGTCGATATTTTCCACCACCCATTCCCAAATACTTTCTACATCATTGAGACTATACACATATTTCACCTCCTTTATTTAGCATTCTCTATTATATATGCCATCCTTTTTTAGGAAATCATCTTGTTGTGTTTCACCATTAAACATCAAAACTTTCTCATGTACCATTTAACAACATTTAAGATGGATAACATTATGAATCCATTCATTTGGCTGGGGGTAATGGAAGGGGAAAAAATGATTTCTTCCCATTGAACTATTCATATTATTATCTGTGGTAATGATTGTCTTGCTTTTCATCATGTTCTTCTTTGTTTTATGTGAGCAACACATGATCCAATATAATGATCATTTGATAGGATGAAATGACACTTATAGACACACCTTATATAGTTTTGACCTAATTAGTTGCTTTTTCCCATATTTGACATTATGGACATATATTTTGGCATGCTATCAATTTTTAAAAGTCCTTTGGCCCATATAAACATCGATATCTTTATGGATATATTAAGATTATCAAGTATATGCAAATTAAAATCCCATTACATAAATGACATATGAACACAACATAACAACATAAAAATATATATACATTTACTTTATAAAATAGGAGGCCACTTATGTGACATATTCCAAAGTAGTGTTGATCATTGTCTACTTTCTGGGAATAGGTGATGGGTTTTTATGGGATGTGACACACAAAAGTTTATAGGGAATGACTTCTTATTTGATTATCATTTCACAAATTCATCAAATCTATCACCATCTACCCAAGATACACACATGTATTTATAATTAATCTTAGTAATTTATTTTTAATTGATATTATTGAAGTCAAATAGACCCTTGCTTAGGTTTTGAAGTAGATGGTCTAGAATTTGATCCCTCCTTTTTTCCATCTAATCAAATGTATAATAAAAATGTTTCACTTAACCAATACAAAGTAAACATTTTTATTGATTAAATATTTCAATATATTAATATTAGTTAAGTAATAAAACCTACAACATTTATGAACATTGATTCTATTTAAACAAATATGAATGACATATACATATCAAATACTTGATAATTACTAGTGTGATAGAGATTAATAATGGAAGTGGAATCAAAATATCATTAAAAAGTGCATAATTTTAAGGAGGATGTTAAGATAATTACAACATATACTCATCATTTCATAATTGGGCTATATCCCATGATTGTTACAAAATTAATATTATAACATATATTCATTATTTCATAATTACATATTCATCAAAATATCATTATAATATATACTCATCATTGTATAATTCTATAAAAATATCTTTCAAAACAATATATAATTTATTCCATGAGAGTTTTTACCACATTGGATGAACTTTGTATTGCCTCAACAAAAATAATGGAGAGTATGACTACAACAAGAAACATAAAACATTATAGTGCAATTTTTATTGCATAATAGTTACATTGTTATTTAATTTTAAATCATAAATATTATTAAAATATTTTTATATTTCAAAATACTCTATATGTGTGCTTTATAAATCATGCATGTCAAATTCGTCCATACTCATTTTGACTATTTCCTTTTATTCCTCATGTTATGCTTGTTGTTTGAGTTTTTTGTTTACACAATGTATTTGAATATCATGGACATAAACATATAATAAAATTTAATATTCATGTAGTTTTGTCAATAATCCTCATTTAAAATCCCTATTCCATTTCATCTTATCAAAAACTAATTTGGAATCCACCCCCACACAAATACCTCTTTCCTCATGCAAGTAAAAACATAAACCAAGCATGTCTATCAATGCATTATAACTTGATAAGTTTAGACAATCCTCATCAACTAAAAACATACCATAATACATTATAATGTCATTATCTACAATTAATATCATGTTATTTATCTTAATATCTCATATTTTTCATCTGTCCAAAACCAATAGATGCAGTTTTTTATTACACATATTGCACTTGTTAGCAATGCACTGAAAAAAGAATAAAAAATTAGAATTTAAACTACCTCATTTTTATAAGTTCACTAGTTAATCATGCACATAAAAAAAATTAAATATCACAATCCCCCCTTTTTCTTATTTTTTTACGTATCACTCAACAAATTTTTATGAATCTATTATTCCCTTTCACCACTTTTACATACTAAAAATAAGATATCTAATGGACATTAAACCTCACAAACATATATCCTTGGATAAGTAAAGATTATTTTTATTTGAATCAACTCATGGTGCTAAATGATCAAGTATGCCTCAAAAAATCATACCATGAATCTAAATTCCATGGATATCTTATAGGCAAGACACTTGATGTGTTAATGTTGTGAGGCAATTATTCATAGAGATGAAACTTATTTTTATCAAGTTATTAAATTTGTCTCCACAATCCATGTTTCAACCATAGTTATCTAAATGGTGATTATCTATGAGTTTCACAAATATGAAATTGGGGTTTGGATCTATATGCTAATTAATAAGGCAAGGGCACTATCTATAATAGGTTATTCCATCTATTAAGGTTGTTTATAATTATAGTAGAAAAATTATATGTGAACATGAATTTGCCTATGGAAATGAATATTTAGATACATTAGGCCCTTTTTTATTTTAGAGAAGAGAGTAGTTTTTTTACGAAATGATTTTAGTTGAAATTGGTTTTCAATGTCTTGATCATGCACACTAATGGAAATAACATTACTAAATGTAAGTGATATAATGTGTATTGAATGCCACAAACAAATATATTTGGACAATAAAACATGATTAAAATGTGAATTTGATCATGGTGCTAAAGGGAATGAATTTTTTAGATACATTAATAAATTTTTAATTTGGAGAAGAAATTAGTTATTTTTTATACAATCATTTGATTTGAAAATCATTTTAAATGGCCTAATAGGTATGTATGCAAAATGAGGAAGCATACAATATACATGTGAATTGATTAATAGTATATGTCACCTAATCATGGTATCATAGAATGAAATTATGGTAAGATATGTAATCCCTGACTATATAAAATATGTCTCTCAACTAATTTTAGAACTAGTGAATCACTATTGAACTATCCCAAATCATTTTTAGTTTGTGTTTTATTTTCATGCATCCATGTCATTCTATAGAATGATGGTTTTAAATATGTCAATGTAAAAATGGATCTAAACATGTATCAAGGTTTAATTAGATATGTATAAAACTAAGTGGATTATAAAACTTTACCGATGTTTACGCATTACAATTAAATAGATGAAAATAAAACACAAAATAAGAATGACATGTGAATTTCTTGACAATAGGGGCTTTAAAAATAAATGTCACCTAAGTGTAGTTTCATATAATGTAATTATATAAGGATATGTAATGCAAGACTATAGAAAATATATTTCTAAACTCATTGAAATAGTTAATCACTTTGAAGCCAACCTAGATTATTAATATTTTGTGTCTTGTTTCCATGTAACCTTGTCATTATACTGAATGATGGGTGTAAATACATAAGTGGAAAATGGATATAAACATGGTCAGAAAGACACATTATAAATATATACCTAATTAAAATGAATAAGGAAAGGTAACCAAGTAAAATTTTACATCTTGGTATAACTAGGTATAACAAATTTTACATTTTAATGGATAATCCTAAACACTTTAAGAACAATAATTGTCTACAAATTCAATCTAATTTAATACATAGAACAAGAGGATCCTATGTAATACCCAATTCAATGAAACTGTGAAATGATAATTAATTCAAGGATAAGACCAATGACTTAAGTAAAATTTCAATGTCAAAGTAAAATTATATCATATCATAATACTGATCACAAAAATTATTCATTGTTGGGAGAGGGGGGTGGAGATAAATCCAAGAACAAACACACCTGTTCTAATTCCACCCGTTAGGATCTTGCTCCTCAGAAAGAGCATAGTATGATTACCAAATATAAGCAATTGAATATGCGGAAATAACCAGAAACACAAGTAACTAGAATTCACCAATAGCACCGAATATGAGAGACAATACACTATCTTGTATTAACACTATACAGAAAAGAATACATCAAAGAGCCGCCACACTCTTTCACCTTACAGAGATTCACCACACCTCAAGTGTACAGTAATTATTCTCACACACACTCTCCTACACAAAAAACGGTCCCAACAACCAACTCACACACAGAATTGGTGTTCACCTCACCAACCAGTCAGTAATAACCCTGCCGGTACACCAAGCACTCTATAGCACTTCAAGCTGATCTCTCATGAACCTGCAACCTGCAATTCAAAGACCAAACTTACATGTAGATCCCCAATGAGCTTGCAACAACCTACAACTCACAGATCTTACAACTAGAAGGAACTCTTCCTTTCTATCTCATGCCTTAAACAATACATGCCAATGGGTCTATAAATAGATCCCTAACTCAAACAATAACTTAGACTCTTAACTTAGACAATTATCCTCACAGCCCAAGACTCTGGGTGGTCTTAACATGCAAACTCATCGTTCACTTAACTAACTGTCCGTGAAACGAACACTTCGGGAACACACAGGCGACCGACGCCGGTCCCTGCTAGTCTGGTTCTGTCGACGTCGGCTGACTTCCTGCCGTCACCGGTGGCCTTCTGCACTGGTCTCTGCCGACGTCGGTCCTGCTGCCGATGCCGGTTCCTGTAGAACTCAGCAACCATCTATTCCTCAGTTTGCAAAGGTTGAAGCTTTTAGCTCCACAACCTAACAATCTCCCACTTGGAGATAAACAGCTGCAACCTGTACCTATACCTGTACACCATCTAGTTTGTTTCCTTGGCTTTGTATCCCTCCTCAAGATCACTCTTGAAGACCAACCACCACAAAATCCATGGTGCTAAATCTGTCATCCAAATTACCTGCCACATCCGCATCTACAACCATGTAGAAAAAGAACTTGACCCTGCATAGCATGTGCACCTGCTGCTGGTCCCACTGAACTACCCTTCAGTATTACTCTCCCGGATTGACTCCAAACTTGTGACAACTCCCACTGCTTGGGAAAACTCAGGTTTAGTACATACCATGCACTCAACCTCATTATGTGAATCAAGACACCTGTTCTATGAACTGTCTAACCATCAGTGTGCTAACCGGCTTCACACAATCATCCTGAAACAAATTCAACAAGACCTCCATGTCTCTAGATCACACTCATGCCAAAGAATCTTGCTGCTCCCAGATTCTCCATGACAAACCCCTGAACTAGCTTTACCTTTAGTTCAGTAATACCTGTATATGTAACCCTGCAATAAGCACATCATACAGAAAATAGGATAATGTAGCTAATATTATCCGACCTGGTAAAGAGAAACACAATGATCAAACCTCCATTGCCCTGCAGCTAATACAAGATCATATACCCTAATCTTCCATCTCACGTATCCATTTCCGCTCTTCTTCATCCTCAACATCCATTCGTCTCTTAGTGCTTACTTCCAGCTGGCAACACTACCCAAAACCCCTGTTTGGTTCTCCTCCAAGGAATCACATCCTCATCCATGCCAAGCTCCCACTGTTTCTTGGATCTACCTATTCTACTTCTTTAACAACTTCTTGGTCCTATACCATAAGTGAGCAACAAGTAGTGTAAAGAAGGGAAATGATGAATTTAAGAACTTACTTACACCTTCAGTCCTCCATATGGGCACTTGAGACTCCATGACAACTAGTTGTCCACCCAAAATTTGTCTCAGTAACCGATGCCAGTCACATCTCAATCTACAGCCGACCGATGTTGGTTCCCTGCGACTGCCTCCTTGCCGACGTCGGTTTTCCCTGGCCGACGCCAGTCTCTTTTTTGTCCCGAGTCACCGACGTTGGGCTGCACATAGCTGACGTCGGTCCCTATCTGGACACCGACGCCAGTTTTCCTGCCGATGTCGGTCTCTATGTTTTACTTGTGAGACCTGACTTTTTCTCGCGAGCTCTTTTTGGATCAAACCCTTGTCCAAATCACCCTTGCTCTGCTCAAAATTCCTCTGCACCTTATGCTGAACTCTATTCGTCACTTTCTCCTTGAAAACCAAGGCTTTCCCATTCTTGTCACTAACATCGGATTCCTCAAGAAACCTCACCTTCTTCTTCTGCATACAGAAACCACGATCCATGCCTTCCAAATCCAAAAGCATACTATTTAACTCAAGAACCAGCATCTCCTTCTTATCTATGTGACCAAGCCTATCAAGCCACATCTCTGAATCTACAGCTGAAGTAGATAACCCAGAAAGAGAATCAGTAAAACAAGTAGATAGATAAAGCGTACCTACTTTCTTACCTCTAGCTACAATAAGTGTACCCTTGGTAACCTTCCAAGAGTCCACTGTGAGAGTTACTGTGCAACCCTCTTCACCCAAACTTCTAACAGAAATCAGATTCCACTTCAGAACTGGGACATGCATGACCTCTTTTAACACCCATGTGTCACCTGTCTGCAATTTCAGCTTCACTTTGCCTTTGCCAACAATCTGACAAGGCTTACCATCCCCTACAAAAATTTCTCCAAAGTCTCCCTGGACATACTCATGGAAAAATTCCCTATGTGGGGATGCATGAAAAGAGGCACCTAAATCTAATACCCAAGATTCTACTTTATCCAAAGAACATACCAGAGCATCCTGTGCAACGTAACCCGCAACATCTGCTTCTTCTCCATGTCCTTCATGCTAATCTTCACCCGATCTGCAATCTCTCTTTAAGTGCCCTTGCTTTCCACATTTCCAGCAGGTTATTCTGCCATACTTGGACTTGGATCTTTTGCCTATCTTCGACCTTGATCTCCCATGCTCTGTCTTCTCTCTTGGCCTTCCTCTTCCTTCAACACTCAAAGCATCTCCAGATGATTCACCTGTGCTTTTCCTGCGTATCTCTTCATTCAAGATCACACTCACAACATCATCCACTTTTAAGACTTTTGAAGGAGACATAGTATTAGAAACTGCCATTACCAAACCTTCCCAACTTTCAGGTAATGAACACAAGATTAAGAGAGCTCTAAGTTCATCATCAAATACAATATTCACTAAACTTAACTGGTTTACCAAACCATGGAAATCACTAAGATGGCTATGAACAGATCCACCTTCCAACATTTGCAAATTAAATAAACGCTTCATAAGAAATACCTTATTAGAAGCTGAGGGTTTTTCATACAAATTTGCTAAAGATTTCATCAAGTCCACCGTTGTCTTACACTGTGATAAGCTGGAAATCACAGATGAATCAAGACTCAATCTAACAGATCCCAGAGCCTTCCGATCAAGAACCTCCCATTCTTCATCTTTCATATCCAAGGGTTTGCTAGCAACCCCACCCAACGGTAAGTACAAATCTTTCTGATACAGATAGTCCTCAATCTGCATCCTCCATAATTAGTAGTTCTTGCCATTAAACTTTTCCATTCGTAGTTGACTATTTTCTGCCATTGCTCAGCTCCCACTCAAACAGAAGCCCTGTGAGTAACCTGTAATCAAAACACACTACCCAGATCTACACCAATCTGTTAGTATCCCAACCAAAAGCTCTGATACCACTTGTTGGTGGTATCAAGCTATGAGCCAACAACCTTGCTCTGATACCACTTGTTGGGAGAGGGGGGTGGAGATAAATCCAAGAACAAACACACCTGTTCTAATTCCACCCGTTAGGATCTTGCTCCTCAGAAAGAGCACAGTATGATTACCAAATATAAGCAATTGAATATGCAGAAATAACCAGAAACACAAGTAACTAGAATTCACCAATAGCACAGAATATGAGAGACAATACACTATCTTGTATTAACACTATACAGAAAAGAATACATCAAAGAGCCACCACACTCTTTCACCTTACAGAGATTCGCCACACCTCAAGTGTACAGTAATTCTTCTCACACACACTCTCCTACACAAAAAAGGGCCCCAAAAACCAACTCACACACAGAATTGGTGTTCACCTCACCAACCAGTAAGTAATAACCCTGCCGATACACCAAGCACTCTATAGCACTTCAAGCTGATCTCTCATGAACCTGTAACCTGCAATTCAAAGACCAAACTTACATGTAGATCCCCAATGAGCTTGCAACAACCTGCAACTCACAGATCTTACAACTAGAAGGAACTCTTCCTTTCTATCTCATGCCTTAAACAATACATGCCAATGGGTCTATAAATAGATCCCTAACTCAAACAATAACTTAGACTCTTAATTTAGATAATTATCCTCGCAGCCCAAGACTCTGGGTGGTCTTAACATGCAAACTCATCGTTCACTTGACTAACTGTCCGTGAAACGAACACTTCGAGAACACACAGGCGACCGACGTTGGTCCCTGCTAGTCTGGTTCTGCCGACGTCGGCCGACTTTCTGCCGTCGCCGGTGGCCTTCTGCACTGGTCTCTGCTGACGTCGGTCCTGCTGCCGACGCCGGTTCCTGTAGAACTCAGAAACCATCTGTTCCTCAGTTTGCAAAGGTTGAAGCTTTTAGCTCCACAACCTAACAATCATCCCATCTTAAAACTAACAATTCTTTGAATGGATCCATGCAAATTGAAAAAAAGAAAGTTGTGGAGAATGATAATTAAAAATGTGTAAGGAATATTCTAGAGTTATTTGATGATTATTCCTATAGTCATAAGGTCAATAAGTTATTGAAATATTAAATTCCAAATAAAATTAGATTAGATGAGGATATATATCACATCAGTTATTAATTCCATCAACAAATAAATATTTTAGATGCTTGTACACAACATAGAAAGAGAAAAGGGAGTGAGGAGGATGATGAAAAAAAGACAATTAAATCTTTGAATCAATGATGGGAGGATATATAACTAGGTGAGCACATAAGATACAAGTATAATTATTAGTGGAAGTGAAGGGGAAGAGCTTAACCATTTTATGAGTCTCTATTGGTGTGTTTCCTTTGTATGAGAGTCATGCTTCCTTTGTATGAGAGCCTTGAATTCTAACCATATTGAGATCATTTTTTATTTATATCCTTTTTTTGGTTTAATCACACAAAATAGGGTGAATATAAGGCATACCAAGTGTTTTTATTATTCTATTCAAATGTCAATGCTTAATGGCTTGCCAATGTAGATGACATGCATTAAAGGGTGACATGGATCATCAACAAGTGGAAATGGGCCCCAATAAAATGGATGTTGAATAAAAAATGGCATGGGGGGTCATTCCATTAATGTTTATTTTCATTAATCCCCTATCAAAGAATTCACATATATGTTTACAAATTTGGATGATGCCAACACACACTAAGTTTGTTTCTTGGTTAAGCTCACCCATTTAATCTAGGAAAGATAAATTAGCCAAGGTTAACTAGCATAAACATACTAGTATGTGCTTGCATCATAAATTTGGGTCCCACTATGTACCATGCTACTTAAAAATGTATCAACTTACCATCAGTTTTCTCTATTAATAGACTGATAATGTGGCATAGTTTTTAGATTCAATCATTGCCTAGAAACATGGCATGATGGTGGTAGCATGGGTGACTATTAAAAAAAACTAATCCCTCTTAAGTCTTTAGAATGTGCTATAGTGAATTCAAGTACCAGAGTGACACCATTGGATGTGAATAATTATTTTAGAATTACAACCACCACTAATCTTTGTTATGAAATAACATTGTTTATGCAACACATTTGATCATCTTTACATAGGTATGGTTGCAAGATATTTTTAGTTTAGGTTGGGAGTTGGGAACTATGGGATTTATGGAAGGAGAAAACTACATTTCCACTAGAAATATTGTAAGCCTTGGCTAGCATCAACTCGTTAATTATGATCCCAAGGTGAATCGTATTATTTTTCCATCAATTTCTTTCTACATCCCTTTTTCTATGCCCAGTTTTTAATTTTGATCCTAAAGTTTTTACTACTTCAAGAATGGCATAATTTATAATATATAACCCTTTACAATATGTATATCATTCTAATTACATCAATAAATGTTAGAAGAATAGTAAAAACTAAATAAGATAGAGTACAAATAAAAAAAAGATGTAACAACTATCAGAGATATAATAGAATCTAGTGGAGAAGACAAATATAATATAGCACATAAACAAGTATAAAATATATTAGAGAAAATAGAAGAGAAACAACTGACTCAGTGGGTTGATAAAAGAAGACAAAAAGGAGAATAGAATGAAAACAATAGCAAGAGGAATATTATTGATTATAACAGTAAAAAAGGAGTATATTTAGCTTAATATCAGCTTTGTAATTGTCTTTTGTAAACAATTTTAGTTGTATTTGTAAAGGAGTTTTCAAACTCAATATATATGTATTTTAAGTGTTTTAGACTATCTTTTCCCTATCCCCTATTTTAGTCTTTTATTTTATTGCTATGTTGTTTGCTTGTTTCCTACCTGGGCCTACACATTCTATATTTTTTTTCCAATAATTAGTATCAAACCTGATAGGTTGTGAGCCTATTTAGACATGGTAATAGGTAGTTCAGGTTCATGGCAGCATCCCCTCACATTGTATAGAAAGAACTATGATGTGTGGAGAATCAATATGAAAACTATATTCCACTCTCAAGAGTTATGGGAGTTAGTTGAAGGTGGATATAATGAGGTTATATGCCTAACATCCTTCAATGCATTAACCCATGCAAAAAATAATGTGTTGAAATGAAATAAGATAAATTATGCCAAGGCACTTGGCTACATACAAATGACACTAGTTGATTCAATATTTCCTAGGATAGAAATAGTTATCTAGTCCAAACAAGCATGGGACATTTTGCAAAATGCATATCAAGGGAGTGATAAGGTGAATCTTGTTAAGTTTTAGCTCTTAATGAGGGACTTTGAGATACTATAAATGAGGGAGAATTAGTCTATCAATGACTTCTTCACAAGGATAATGAATATTGTCAACCAAATGAAGACATGTAGTGATACCCTGGAAGATCATATGATCATAGCGAATGTGATGAGGATTCTTATAATCAGATTTGAACCTAAAGTGGTTGCAATTGAAGAGTCAAAATATTCTGTGGAAAATGTTAATAGATGATCTAATGGGTTCTTTGGAAACCCATGAACAAAGGTTGAATAGGCCATCCACCTCTTTCCATGAGCAAGCATTCAAGACAAATGTGAATGTGAAAGGAAAGGTGAGAGGATCAAAAAATAGATGAAGAGGAAGAAATCTCAATAGTCAATATGGTGAAAGGCATAGCCATCAAGAGTCACATGGAAAAAGAAGAGGAAGGAACAACAACACTTCTAGAGGAGGATCTACACAAGGATATGATAACTCTAGCATCTAATGTTATTATTACAAGAGGTATAGACACTATGCTAGTGAGTGTAGAAAGGAGTATGATATCAATAGGTAGGATTCCAAATTCTCTAGAACACAAGAGGTTGAACCTATAGGAATGAGAAAGGTAAATGGTTCTTCATAACATACAACATTTCTAAGAAAGTGGTAAAAAAACATGGTACTTGGACAATGTTTATAGAAACAACATGAATGGGAACAAAGAGATGTTCAACCATAGTGATGAGTCAATCAAATTAGAGGTAAAGATGGGAAAAAATGATAATATTTCCATCATGGGCAAAGGTAACATATCTATTTGTACCAATCAAGGTGATAAAAGGCAAATTCAAGATGTTTACTATGTACCTAGGCTGAATAACAACCCTAATAACATTGACAATCTTATCCAAAAGGGGTACAAGTTTAGATTTAGGAATGGATAATGTATCATCTTTAATATAAGTGGCTACAATAGATAGATTTTAGTAGTCAAGATGACAAGTAATCAGATGTTTCCATTGATAATGAAAAGTGAGCTTAAATTAGTATTAAAAATTATGGTAGATGACTCTACTCTTTGACACCTGAGGTATGGGAATTTGATCTTTAGATTGTTTTTCCTTTTTCCACTTTCCATCCATACACTATCCTCCTGAAACCATTAAACCCAATCTTATTCTTCTTAGTTTTTATCCATTCTTATCATTTAATATGTTTTATCCTTCATTTCTTACATTTGCACCCCTTTGACCTATCAATTATGCTAGGTTTACTAGGTCGATCTAGCATAGTTTAGGGACTTTTTCTCTCATTTAGTTTATTGGCCTGTCAACTAACCTAGCACAAACCTAGTGAGTTAGACTTGAAAACATTCTAGGTCGACCGGGTTGACCTAGCACAATTGATGTTCCAGAATGGTTTTAGGGTAAGATACTACTATATATACAAGGTAATTTAACACCATTTTTAAGAGTGAATAACTAAGAGAATAAGTGCAAATGAACATCTGCTTATTAGCCATTCTACTTGGGGAATAAATACTTAAGGTTGAATACTTTCTTTGAAGCTTCAATCTCATCTTGTGGATAAGTATTTTGGATGCTTGGATAGGTTGTGTAGGCTAGAGCTAATTTATCTTAGTTATCCTGACCAAGACAATCTCTTGCGAATCACCTTGGCCAAGGGGGAGATTGAGTCTCGATAGGTTCATATTCAAAGGTAAGTATTCCTAACTTTATTCTTCCTCTGTAAGAGTAGATAGATAGAGATTTTTAATTCTTCTCTTCCATGTATTAGGATTTCTTATACATTGACATGAGTATATGTCTTCTATACATGTTTTGTTTAGTTTTTTATTTTATTTTATTTCTAACCCCCACTTTGTGCCACAAGCTTTAGTGAGCACTATATTATATTTACTTTTATTTTAATTATATTAGTGAAATATTAAATCATAGGACTCTTTTAAGGTTGTTATGCAATTTTTTTAAACTATAGGATTTGGAACCCTATCTCACACAGTGTGTTATGAAAAGCGATCCCCTAATTATCTCTATCAGATCCTCACATTAATCATGATATCATTTAACAATTGTATGCTCCCCAATTGGAAGAATAGGTATGCTCTATCCCATCTGATCTAGGATAGATTTATGGACTGATGCATTTCTAATTACATATATTCTAGTGAACCCAACATGAATCAAACCCTTGTAGGATTTATTTCACTTATTTCATTTCTATTCATCATTATTTTTATCTTATCTTTAATATGTTATATTGACCCTATTGACCTAGTTTATTTATCTCTGTCCATAGGTTTGTAAGAATAGGTAATTGGCTTGACCAACTCGATCTAGTATAGCTTTTTAGAACTTATAAAAAATTATTCTGACAACTAGACTGACCAGCTCAACCTAGTGCAATTTTCAAGTTTCTAGACTTCCATTCTAGCCTACTAGGTTGACTAGGTCAATCTAGTCTATTTTTAGCACTTTTCATCAAATTTTTGTATTGCTTGATCGACCAACTTAACCCAATTTATAGTTTTTTGTCAATTATATCCAAGGTTCTTGATCAACAATCTTCTCATTTTTTATCTCTAAACCATTCATGTTAGTTTCTATTCTTTTGTATCTTTATTTTTCTATACTTTCCTTTCACAATTTACAGTCTTCAAAACTACCCCCACATAGTCAACTAGGTCAACTTTATGGTCCTAATTTCATGCTCTGAGTCTTATAAAATAGCTAGGTCAACTTGACTGACCTGGTTCATTTTCAAACATTGCTTCCAAAATACAAGTTTGACCCCATTGTCTATGTTTGTCATATAGTTTCTCAACTATACCTTGTTTCAAAGTTGAAATGAACCATATATGTTAATCACATATTTCTTTTCAATTGTTTACATGCTTATAATAGTTCACATAGTCTAATTATGGGATTTTAAATTAATTGCTTAGTTACATTATTTATATTCTTTTGCACATATGGCCAAACCACATAAAAAGCAATAAGCATTTAAATATTTAACTACCCAGGCCAAGATACTTGGATTTCATCACCAAGGGGGAAGCCAACTTGATTCTCTAGTCAAGTATAAAGTGTCGTTTATGGTATATTATGGCTAATAATTAAACGTCCTTATCACTATGGTGTGTGAATTGATGGGGTAGGCCCCAATACCAAGCTTGTATGATTACCACTACAACCCCTTTCATCCTAAACTTACTTGAAACTATCCATATATTGCTATCCAGTAATATGCTTATAGCCAATCTCCCTTTCACATTTAAAATCATTCTTAATAATCTAATCAATATTATAGGTTGACCAAGTAGCTATCTTTACTTTCAATTTGATTTCTTTCTCTTTGACTAATTATGTGTGCAAGAGATTGCATTAGCCAATGTTAGTGCAAGATTTTGCTTTATGTGCATCAATTAGATTGGCCAACATCAATTCAATTGACTATTTTTTTCATTTTTAGTACTTACTACTTTCTTACATTACTTGAAATTATCTTAATTTAATTCATATCTTTTTATCAACTTTATTTTCTTCCCTATCTACTAGGCTAGGTCAACCCTATCGACTTAATATCTTTTTTAGCCCCTGTACATTATGTTAGGTCAACATGGTTGAGCTATTGCTATTTATAGCATCTTTACCTCTTTCTTCTAGTCACTATTAGCTAAAATGGGTTGATCTTATGGACCCATTACAATTTTATAGTCTATGTTTTGCACTAGGTCAACCAAGTCGACCTAGTACTATTTTAGTCACTTTTTGATTCTTTGCTTTTTCATCTTGCTTCTTCTTAGTTTTTCATCATGGACTATCTATTTATTGAAAACATTAAAGTTCAGACAATAGATATGATGGAATTCACCAATCCTAATAGGGTCTCTAATAAACAAAAAAGGCCCCTTTCATAAATGCTAATAATGTTCATATTATAACCTGCACGATGGACTATGGGACCCCTCCTCATACTGCTTTGCAACAAAACCCTCCTCTTCTCTTAGAGGATCAACTTGAGTTAGAGTATACTCCTAAAATTCTTTTTTTAATTATGTAATTCCCTCAACATAGAGGGAATTATCCTTCCACCATATATAACCTCATGATTAGCTATCAAATTGAATAACCTCATTCTCCTACTCCCACTTTCTCAACTAGATTTGGGGGTACCTATTTATTTGATTCTCAACCTCTTCCTTCAATCTTGACTCCTTCTTAGGCCATGATGTCTTCCTCTTTAACTTCTTCACCTCTATACCTACTATCTCAACTAACATGGTAGATTCTACATCTAATGGGCCTCTCATAAGATCCACTATCCTTAATCCATCCACTAGTTCATTTTTTTCTACCTAAGGCACTCATGATTCTAGTTATTATTCCTCTCAACCATTTACTAGTCCATCTTTTGCTTCACAAGAAAAATTTGACACTAGTGTCTCAAATTCTCATAGCTCTTCTCAAGCTCATATCAACATTAATACTGGTACCTAAGCCATTAACACCAACACAAACACTAATACTACTTCTTTTAATAACACTAATCAAACTCATCAACTATTGTTGCAAACTCTTAATCAAATGAACACATTCAAAGCTTATAATATGGTTTAAATGGTGCGATGACAAAATGACCTTCTTAATCTTCAATCCAATCCTCAACCAATGACTTGGGGCACACATAAACAAAGTGTTCCTCCTCCCCCTCTTTAAGATTCTCATGGTAATATCATTCCTCAACCTCCATTGGTTAACAAAGTCATCAAGCATTTACAAAATGAACCTCTTACCACCCAAATTTCTAACATTGACATTGGAGGTATAACACCTACAATTTCTTATAATGGATAAACCAATCCTACTATTCACCTCAATACATTTGGAAATATTTATAAGGATTGGGTCAAGTTAAATACCTTTGCCACTCCCAAAATCTTAGTCAAAACCCTCACAAGTGATGCCTTGGATTGCTACAAATAACTGAGAACACACTTTATCACTATTTTGGAAGACTTAGTAAATTCTTTATTTCAATAATTTGAAACTAGTGATATTCCATAAAACACTTTGGCCCATTTCATCAATTACAAACAAAATGAAAAAAAAAGAAACTGCCCATGCCTTTATTAAGAGATGGAATAATTTGTCGAAAAAATGTGAACATAACATGGTGGATGATAACCTCTTTCATCTCTTTAAAAATTCCTTATTTCCTAAATTTTAATATCGAGTTTGTACCCTTTCTCCATGTACCTTGGAGGAAGCTATTGACCAAGCCAAAAGACAAGATTTCATCATGCATCAGTTTGAGCCACCCCAACCTTTGACAGGACCTCACCTATTATTTAAGAACTAAAATCACAATATTATCAATGATGGTGTTACCAATTCATTTGATGCCATTTATAATGTTCATGTTTTCATTCCTATCCCTTCTTCAAACATAACTCCTTCTCAATAATACACTAATCTTCATTTCTCAATAAGAAACATTAATATGCATAAGCCTTTATCCTTGACCAAATTGCTTAAACAACTACCCATGCCTCTTTCCTGAGAACTTGACCCTACTCAATGTATGAAATCATGGTATGATCCTAATAAGTTTTTTTGGTTTCATGATAGATAGGGTTACTCTCACAAGACTTGTAGATAGCTATGTAACTTAGCCATGGACTTTCTTCTTGGCCCAAATTTTGATCATGATTCCATTATCTGTAAGTGTCAATAAGCTTATGATATTACTTTCAAATATTATAAATAACATGATAAAAACTAATCCTTAAATCAAGAAAATTCTCATTTATCTATCTATAAATAACCCTTGCCTAATCATCAACCAATCCAAAAAATTCAAGACAAGCCTACTTCTTCCAGTAATAACGTAGAAAATCTTGTTGAACCAAATTTTGAAGATAATGTGGTTAGCATGAATAATATGCAAAGAGTGGTGGATTTCATTGATGTGTAACCTATCTACACTCCTCCTTCCCATAAGATATATTGTGTTATCCAAGATTCTTCTCCAACTCTTCTAAATGAGTTGGGTCAAGAAGATATTATTTCTTTTGATTATTTGATTTATGATTCTCCCTTAGATGACACATCTCATACTATTTCTACTTCCCTCCCATCATCTTCTAATACTAATGAAAATCCAATATTTACAAAAAAAATTTCTTCCAAATTTCAAGATCAATCTAAACCAACTACTTTTTCGTGACCAAATAATTTACAACCTTCTTCTCAACATTCTATTTCTTATCATCATAAATTTCAATGCTCTTTGGATCAACCTTCTAAATATCTTCTTAATCTTTATGCACCTATATATAAAAATATAATTATGGGTTATGATGAGTGGGATCCCAATACAGAACTCACTAATCTTCCATCTCATATACCTTTTCTTGAACTGATGAGGACATCTTCATGTATAGAAACCACCTCATGCAACTCTTATTCAAGATGAATATCCCTTGCTCTCCTCAAGCAGGATGAGAGGATACTTTATCTAGATCTAATGATAGTATCTTATACTAATATGAAGATATGTCCATTAATGTTGATGGAACCATAGCTAATTGTCTTTCTTTATGATTTCTTATTGCATCTATAATTTTGGATGAGATTCTACTTCATGTAGATGATCATCCATTATTTATTATCACCTAAATCATCGATATTCAAGTTAAGCATGCCTTTATTGATAAGGTTTTTGGCACCTATATCAATTCCCTTGATTTAATTACGACACATGGGTATTCTAAATGTAATCTCAAGTCTACAAATAGCACATGCCAAGAATACGATAAAAGATAAATTCCTCCATTAGGGTGTGTGTGGCTTCCCATTACCATCCCACCTATCACCATTCACATGAAGGTGATTATTTTTAACTTTTCCCTTTCATATAACATCATGCTTGGTAGGCTGTGGAATCATTGTATACTAGCTATCACATCTTTTGCTTGCCAATGCATTAAATTTCCTCATAATAGATCCATTTACTAGATTCAAGGAGACATAAACCCTTAGAATTTTAAACAATCCCAAGATCATGGTGTCTTCAAGATTCCTACTCTTGAGCCTTTTCCTATTTTTCCATTTCATGAGTCACAACATCTCAACTTTTTGGTCAACTCAAACAGAGGTTACAATGGGCATCTTGAGCTCATTAGTAACATTCCTCCCAACCTTTTAGACTCTAATGATGATGAGCCTAACAAGATTAACTTAAAGATCAAAACTTCTAATCTCTTACCTCATCTCATCTTGTAGCTTCCTATTTTCTTACAACCTCATTCTTGTAAGTCTCCTTGTGATGACATTCTCGTAGTCTTAAAGAAAACTATGCACTCTATTCACCAAGCTTCTTCTAATGACAAGGTCATTTTACCTGTGTCATCAATATTCATACTCCAGATTATTATGATAGCTATTCTTTAGATGATCCTATTTTAGGTGGCCTTATCTAAGCTTGTGATGCTGAGATTTTTTATTACCACTCTTCTTTACTTGAGTATTTTCATGCATCTCATCATTCTCATTCTTTTGTAATTCCTGATTCTTGCATTTTCCCTATTTATCATAGGGTAGAGATGGTGCCAATACCTCTAGTTTATGAGGATCCACTTAGGACCATACTCTTGGATCATGATATGACTAAACCTTATCACTTTTCCTCACCTACGATAGTCCTCAGAACTTTTGCACATCCTGCCCCTCCTTTAGTAGGGCTAGATGTAGTTAAGCCTATTCCTTTTCCTCCAATCTCTTACCTCATCTCATCTTGTAGCTTCCTATTTTATTACAACCTCATTCTTGTAAGTCTCCTTGTAATGACATTCTCGTATTCTTAAAGAAGACTATGCACTCTATTCACCAAGCTTCTTCCAATGACAAGGTAATTTTTACCTGTGTCATTAATATTCATACTCCAGATTATGATGATATCTATTCTTTAGATGATCCTATTTTAGGTGGCCTTATCTAAACTTGTGATGCTGAGATTTTTTATTACCACTCTTCTTTACTTGAGTATTTTCATGCATGTCATCATTCTCTTTCTTTTATAGTTCCTGATTCTTGCATTTTCCCTATTTATCATAGGGTAGAGATGGTGCCAATACCTCTAGTTTATGAGGATCCACTTAGGACCATACTCTTGGATCATGTTATGACTGAACCTTATCACTTTTCCTCACCTACAACAGTCCTCCTTAGAACTTTTGTACATCCTGCCCCTCCTTTAGTAGGGCTAGATGTAGTTAAGCCTATTCCTTTTTCCACTCTAGTTGAACCTATTTCCTCTCTTAATTTTATTGTAACTTTTCCTACTTCTCACCCTAGTGTTCCTCATATTGAGCCTAGTTACATTACTTCCTCATCATCACCATCCCTTGATGATGGTTTTCTTATACTACCTAAGATGGATCTTTTTCCCACCAAATGGGCTGATGAGTCCTCTTCAGTTTCTTCCATTCCTATTTCACCTCCTTTTGTGAGTGCTCCTAAAACCACTCACAAGCATATATGTTGCTTCCATAAGATAGATAATCAATCATCTACCCATTGTCATAAGTTTCTATAATACCTTGATACCTTGTGTCCTTACCTATTATTATACAAAGCCATACCTCCCCCAAAGGTACTTCATGAATATTTACCTAATTATGATGAGATATATTATCTATGGCACATATGTGGAACATATCACATCGACCATTTCCAAATTATTCAACATCTTAGAGATCACCTTATAGCCATCACTAGACCTTATACCACTCCTCCCATAGATTATTCTTGCAAGAAGGCTCATCCTTCTTCTCCCATGGCTCCACCTCTAGTGGTTCCATCACCTCCTATGGTCCCTTCACCACCTTATGTGCATCCACCCATGATTCCTTCACCTGTGGACCTTCCCTCGCCTATAGATCCTTCTCCACCCATGAGTCCTTCACCTATGATTCCTTCTCCTATAGATCCTAGTTTCATGTATTCTCCTAACCAACCTTTACCTAACTTTGCTCCTCAACACAATCCTTTGAGCATTCCTACTTTTTCAGTTGAGGAGATCAGAAAAGAAGTATTTTCCCAATAATCACTAAAGATTGATTAGACCTTAGAAACAATTTAATTATAGCTTCAAAGAGACTTATCTGTTGTATTGGATAATGTGTGTGTACATATTTACCAATATCTATAAGCACATGCATGGTGATTTCTCATTTATATTTAGATTGGATGTGTGCTCCAATATTATTTCTATTTTATTATATCATTTAATGATGTATCCAATTCTCTATTATCTTATATCATGTGTTTCCTTCTTTTTCTACTATAGTTAGCTTATGTTATTTTACATTTAGCATATGATTATCTTTTCCTTATCATTGAGATTTTTTCCCTTATCATTTCTTTATTTTCCTTTATATTTTTTCTCAAAACACTTCCCTTGTATCTTCATGATTGTTCGCTTTCTTATCTTTATTTTTCACAGATAGCTATCATGGTGACTTGTTTATATTAACCCCCCTTCCATTTGATTTCTATATCATATTACCATGTGATCAATTCACAAGCATTATTTCTCATTACTATTTATTTTCACTAGTCCTCCTTTGGATCTCTTTTTTCCCTTCTTTTTTCCACATACTAAGCATATACACAGTTGAGACTTGAGATCACATGCTCAGTCCTTTGTCAAGACTAAGTGTTCTAATTAGTCTTTATTCTTGGGTCACTTAGCTTCCTTTAGCCTTAGCCTATATCTCATTCATGTGTATAACTATCTCTCTCATGATTGGTCATTCCAAGTCTGTATGGAGTAGGAATCTTAAAAATCCTTCAAAAGAAAGTTAATATCCCAATCATTTAAATGAAATATAATGATATCAAAATGAAATAATATTGAATATTATTAAAAGTCTAATCACACTAAAATCCATGATTAAAATCAAATTTACTTCTTCTAGTCGAAGCTCAAAATCTACAGTTGGCCTCATGATAGAGTCAAGGTCATTTGGAGTGTAGTAGGATAGTAGCTTAGAAGAGGAGAATAAGAAAATATTTTAGTGCTACCTCTTTTTTCATGAAAGTACCCAATCTTTTTAGTAGATCAAAAGCTCTATAAGGGGTCCTAAAAATCAAGGACAATGTTGTGGGAAGGTAGGTCCATTTTACTTTTCCTTGTACCAATCTACCATCATGAGTTGATCTTAGTAGCACACATATTTATCTACAAATCTTTGTGTTTATAGAAAATGGGTTTCCTTTGTATATATATAACCACTAATTAATTAGTGTCTTTTTATGTCTTTAGTATGCCACTTTCCTTCAAAGGTCTTCTCATAAGATGCCTAAGTATAATTTCTTAAACTACCTTTTTAATTCATTTTCCTTCATATTTCCTCTTGGGAAATATTTTTTTGCTTACTGATCACTCCCCATGGGATTTCATTTGTGATTTTCTTTGTAAGACCTCGGATAGGACCCAATATTCCTCACAAATTACCATATTCTCTATCCTATTACCCACATCCTCGATTTACCATTACTTATCCTTCTACTTACCAATGATGTTTTGGTAACCCTTTGGTTTTTATTTTTTGAGGTTTAGTGTAAGACTATGGATAAGACTTGGTCCTCCTCACATAATTTTCCAATAATCAAGTCACCATCCAAAATTACATGTTTCAAATATGAGATAAGATTCGATTGATTATGAGGTTAAATGTCATTAACATACTTCCCATCTTGATATTTAGTATGTTTTATGCTTCATTTTTCTTTTACCTTTTTATCATCTTATTTTCCAAGTGCAGGTAATGTTACAACCATTTCTTGAATTTCTCATACTTCCTAGATTGAATTAGTATGATAAATTTAAGACAAATTTTATGCAAATTTTGTTTTTCTTTTGTACTTCTCATCGTGATATAGTATAATTGATTGACTTAATTTTGATTTGTTTTCATTACCATTTGTACCCTTTTACATACCTTCCATTTTATTACATTTTTTGTCATACTTCCCAACATGATATTTATTATGATTTTACTTTTTTTAATTTGGTGCTAAAAAAATTAACATTGGTTTAAAAACAAATCCCCTTTTACCATCTTGTTTTCCATTTTATTGGATTTTATACTTAGTCATTTGTTTTATTACACATTTCCCAAATTGAAATAGTGTATATTATATTTTTGATTGATTATAATTTTCTAGGTCCTTTTCACCTATTTATTTTTAACCATGCATATGTACTCTATAATGCTATAAAAGAAACCACACCAAATATATTTACTATATCATATACAACAAAGCTAAATACATGTGTTAGAAAGAAATATATCCTATGCATCCACAAACACAACCATAATAAAGAAAAAATACATAACCAACACCAATAAACTAAAATAATACATCACATATAAGCCATGAGTTTGATACAACCTATAACATCATATACAAAGCCTTAGCACTAGGGTTGAGCTTCACCCTGTCTATCTCATGTCCTAGCCACACTACCTACTGAGGCATCGGTTTGACTCCTTAGAAATTTATACTATAATAAGGAAATCTAATATCTCATTCCCTCTACCTATCCCTATAGGTATGCTATATTCACCTATGCCTTCACCAACTCAACTTGTGTCATTATATGTGCATGTGTCAGCTGAGTTTGCATCATTGTATATGCCTACATCATCTATGTCACTATCTCTAGATGCTTATCTCTCTCATTTGGTAAGGCCTACTAGGCCTATATCTCACCTACACCCATATCTACTGGGGGTCACACCCTTTTTCTCTACACATGTATCTGTCTCGCTACCTCACCAGCTAGTCTAAACTAGCTCATCTAAGTTGTGGAAGATGGTACACTTATATCCTCCAGTGTCATGGGGTCATATGGTTATATAGTCTTGTCTAGGATGTCATGGAGTGTTCCCCTCATCAAGGACCCCCATATCTCCTTATCATCCTTAGGCATGCCTATAAAATCACACTAGATAGATATTAGATCACTATCATATCTCATAATATCTATCTATATCTCTCTACTACCAAATGAAAACTTAAGAAATAATTCAACCATTATCATAATTATTTGTGTCTCAATTCCTATTATATCTTCATTTGCATGATCACCTAGCATATTCTCCCCATCTGCATGGCCTCCTAATACCTCCTCAATGGGTCACCTCCTCAGCTCAAGCCTATATGTCATGGCTCATGTCAATATCAACCTCCATTTGAATGGTGTATCTATCATCTCCTTTAGCTTGTCTATGGGATCATTCAAGATGTCTATAGTCTCCACTCTCTCCTATCTCCATCACCACCATGTCCTAAGTGGCCACTACTCATCTCACTATGGGGTTGGTAGTGGTACATATGGTATTTTTTCCTCCATTACCTCCTCGTCTACCACTCATCATGCTTGACCAGTCCATGGTCACTCTTGACATAGCCTCAATGTCAATATCACTATCAGTGTTCCAAGTCTTTTCTTCCCTCATGAATCTCTCACATGCTGAGCCTATTAGTCAAGCATTAGTATTAGTGTCACTAGATGAGGTAGGGCCATATGGCCTAGCACCTATGCCATTAAATGTGGATATTTCCACCATGTATAGTGTCTAATTACCTCTCTCCTCTTTAACATGGGTGTAATTATGTGCTAAATCATCCATGTACCTGTTATATGCCCACATAATTGCCACATGATGTATACATGTTTCATTGACTATAAATATGGCATGAAAGGTATAACACATGATATATGGTCCTCTCTCCATCTTCATACTTGAGGTAACCTATAATCGATCGCATGGGGCAACCCAACTAGTTGATATATGGGAAATCTCTCATATATCCATGTTGTCAATAGTATGATCGATCCTATATTGTTCTAAGCTCTAAGCAACATTTTTAATAGATCATGTATGAAATCTACCCAAATGATAGAACCTATATCATATAATACTCCCTCCTTCAACATCATCCTACTCAAGGTTACCATGAATGGTGGTACCTTACCATCCAACTTGTGGTAGAGCACTTGTTGTGTCATAAGGCCTATCACCACTTTCTAGATTTATTGAACCTATGATATATACACATCATCCATACTAACTTTTAATCTTCTCAATATCATCTTTGATCCTTTAGCCCATATGGTTATGGCTCTCCTCTCCTCTAAGCTATTCGATATCCCTATGGTCACTAGTGCTCCTACTATGGGTAGCCCAAGGATGACATAAAAATCCCCTAGTGTGATACCCACCTCTATCACATCCCCATCTACCTCCCATATGAAGGTGTTAGTCAATCATTCCCATCATCCAAGGAACATGACTAATAAGTCACTGCTGAGGGGGATCCTACACATATCATCTATACCTCCTAGACCCATGGCTACCAATCTAGATCTATCTCCATCTGACAATTTATGCAACAAATCTAATAACCAAGACATGTCCACTAACCTTTAGAATCGTGATCATCTCTATAACCAAGAAACATCAAAGGATGTATTAGTTCTTCCATGTCATGTATAATCACAATATGTTCTTTATACATTATTTTTAAAATTTTTAATAAAAAACAAGCCTAATTATTATTACTTATTCATTTTATTTAGTTTATCTTATTTCTAGCTTATTTTGTCTCTATTTCCCTCCTTTGGTCATTTTGGGCCATTCTATCCCTCTTTCGGCTTTCTACATGCTTTTCTATGCTTATATTGGTTCCCTAGTCAACCTAGTTTGACCAAAAACATTCCTATTTTTGTCATAGTTGACTTCAAATTCTAAGTCAACCCTCTTAATTTCCCATCTCTGGTTCTAAATTTTCATTTTGACTCTTATGGACTAGTTTCTCACTCTATTGTAGCTTTTCAGCCTATAGATTACACTAGGTCGACCATACCTATTGGGGCAACCACATGGATTCTACCTTGTTTTATCTTACTAAGTTGACCTGGTCGACCTAGTACATTATATATGCTGACCTAATACATTTTTTCTATAATGTGTATTTTACTCACTTTCTTCCTAAACCCTTCTAACCCATTTGCCATCTTCCTATTTTATACCCTTAGTTACTAATTTTGTTCAATTTTGATATATACAAATGCCTAAAATAAAATTTTATCAAAAAATCACTTAATTCAATATAAAATTTTAAAAGCTGGTTTGAGATCTGTAGCTACATCCCTGTAGTGCACCTGCTACCACCTCTAGATGTCCTCCTTGTCTAGCATGTCATTCCATCAACATCTTAGCCTTTCTTGGTCTCAAATCTCTTCTTCATCTCTTTTACAATTAAAAATACAAAATTAATTCTCTTTTTCCCTATTTAAAACCACTTCTAAATTCTTTCATTTATTTTCAAGTAGATTCCTTGTTTTGCCTATATCTTTGTTTCTACTCATGCATTTTACAAACCATAAAATTCCCTAGAATCATGATGATGTAGAGATTATTTTCCACTATAATATGCCTATCTTAAAAAAAATTGATTTTTGGCTATTTTTTACACTAACTTCTACAGGTTCACCTAATGTACTCTACATTAGACTCCTTCATTTCTTATAGTCTACTTATTTACCTACGACACTAAGGTAAGTTAAAGGTATGTGTTTTTCAATACAATTAATTTATTTATATTATTTTCTACTTATTTCACCATACTTAGCATTATTGTTATGTGTTATCATGTTTTATTTTGTAGCACCATCCTATGTTGTATTTACATGATATGTGATGAGCTTCAACTAGGGTATATGTATAAAAATAATATTTTTAACTTTTATTGATTACTGACACTTCATATCTTATAGGACCCTATTTAGTCTCAATATCTTTGAGTGTATGCATTAAGTGATTCATTGGGAAAGGGGTGGGTAGACCATAAATACTTCATAAGATTGTCCTTCCTTTTGCCACTTGCCATGCACACACTAGCCTCTTAAAACCATATAACCTAAGCTTATTATTCTTACTTCTATACATTCCTATCATTTTCTATAATTTATCCTTAATTTTTTTCCTTAGCACCCTTTTAACCTATCAGTTATGCTAGGTTAACTAGGTTGACCTAGAATAGTTTATGAACTTTTTCTCTCTTTTGGTTTGTTGGCCTCTCACCCAACCTAACACACACCTAGTGAGTTATACCTCAAAACATGTTAGGTCAATCAGATCGACCTAACAAAACCAACATTCTTAATTATTTTTAGGGTAAGATACTACTATATATAAAAGGTCATTTACTACCATTTATAAGAGTGAAGAATTAAGTGAACAAGTGAGAATTAACATCTTCCTATTGACCATTCTTCTTGGGAAATAAAGTTTTAGGTTTCAATACTTTCTTCGAAGATCTGATATCATCTTATGGATAAGTCTTTTTGATGATTGGATAGGCTATGTAGCTTAGAGATAATTTATCTTAGTTATCCATACATACCATGATAATCTCTTGCAAAACACCTTCGCTAAGGGGGAGATTGAGGATCAACGGGTTCATCTTCAAAGGTAAGTATTCCTAACTTTATTCCTCCTTTGTAAGAGTAGATAGATAGAGCATTTATATTCTTCTCTTCCATGTATTAATATTTTTTATACATTGACATGAGTATATATCTTTTATACATGATTAGTTTAGTTATTTATTTTGTTTTGTTTGAAACCCCCACTTTATGCCACAAGATTTAGTGAGCACTAGATTATATTTACTTTTCTTGTAATTAAATTAGTGAAATATTAAATCATGTGACTCTTTTAGGGTTGTGTGATTATGTTAGACTATATGCTTTGGAATCCCATCTTGCATGGTGTGTTGTGATAAGTGATTCCTTAATTAGGTCTAGCAGATCCTCACATTAGTTATGCTCATGCTTAGAAATTTTATGCTCCCCAATCAGAAGTGTAGGTGTGTTATATCCCATTCGATCCATGATTGATTTATGGACATGAATTTTTGATTGCATACAAAATGCATTTATGACCTTCAATAAATTCAAGTCCATCATGGAGAAGCAAAGTGGTTACTACATCAAGATTTTGAGGATGGATAGGGGAGGAGAGTACATCTCTAATGAGTTCATGAATGTTTTAAGGATCATGGCATCAAGAATCAAATTATAGCTAGGTATATACTGAAACAAAACGGTGTGGCCAAGAGGAAGAATAGGACCATCAAAGAGACGGAAAGGAACATGTTAAAGGACATAGGTTTTCCTAATGATTTTTGGGTTGAGGCTATAACAAAAATCATATATTTTTTGAATATTTATCCAATAAATAACACTAGGGATATGATACCTCTATAAGCATGGAGCATTTAGAAGCTAAGTGTTGAACACCTTATAGTGTTTATATGTGTTGCATACACACACATGCCCAAGAAGAGAAGGATAAAATGTGATGACAAAGGTGAGAAGTTCATGTTCATAGGGTCTTGTGATTAATTAATGGCTTATCAATCATACAATCCAAACACCAAAGATCTCATAATCAATTAAGATGTTAAATTCATTAAGCATCTAGCTTTGAAAGAGAGACAAGAAGAAGAGCAAGTAAAAATAAGGGACATAGGAACCTTTATTGAAACTTAAAAAATAGGTAGTGCATCTAATCATGCACCAAGTTGGACCCCTATTTCATAAAGTTATGATTCATCTAGTGGCAAAAACCATCAAGGAAGTTAAGGAGTTGTTCATAAGTCAACCTCATCCTCTTCCAACTCAAATCAATGCCTAACAAGGACAATAAGATTAGAATAAGTCAAGTTATGAGAAAAAATAAGATGAAACAATGAATTATGCTCTCCTTTTATCAACTCATCCTATTTACATTGAATATATAGTTAATGATAGAAAGTGGTGTGAGACAATGGATGAAGAAATAGATGCCATGGAGATAAATCAAACTTGGGAGTTAGTTAAACTACCAAAAATAAAAGAGGTCATAGGAGTTAAGTAGGTTTTCAAGATAAAAACCATTCATAAAGGTAAGATCAAGAGGCATAAGGAAAGACTAGTGCTGAATGGATAAAAACTAAAGCCCAAACATGATTACAACTGGATATGTTCACCCATAATAAGGCTAGAAATGGTAAGGGTAATCATAGCCATTGATTCCCAACACAAGTGAAACATGGATCAAATGGATGTCAAGTCATAATTATTGAATGGAGTGATAAAATAAAAGGTTTATGTGGGATAACTACCTAGATATGAGATTCCTATTCATGAGAACAAGGTATGTAGGCTTAAAAAGGCATTGTATGGGCTTAAACAAGCACCAAGAGCTTGGTATAGCTATATAACCTATTATTTTTTGAGTAATGGCTTTATCAAAAGAACTAATGTGCCAACACTCTACATTAAAGTAAGTGAAGGTGATATTTTGATTATAGTTTTGTATATGGATGATCTAATATTCACTATAAATCTATATAAGTCAATAGAAGAGTTTAAAATAGATATGAAGAAGGAATTTGAAATGACTAATTCAGGATTCTTGAAATACTTTCTTAGAATATAAGTCAACCAAATGGATGAAGTCATATTTATATGCCAATATAAGTATGCAAAGGATATTATAGATAGGTTTAAGATATTGAATGGAAAATCAGTATTCACAATCGCTGAGACAAGTTTGGAGTTATGCAAGGATGATTGTAGCAGTAATATAGACCCCACATGATATAAGAGATTAGTAGGAAGCTTAATGTATTTTAATTCAATAAGGATGAACATCATGTATCTAGTCAACTTCATATCTATATTCATGGAAATGTCAGAAGAGACACATTGGTAGGTGAGCAAGAGGATATTCAGGTATGTGAATGGAATAAGGGACTATAAATTTTTACATACATGAACATAATATTTTCATCTAGTGGGCTACATGGATAGTGATTGGGTTGGTAGCCTTGATGACCTAAATATAACTTAGGGGTATGTATTTCATCTTGAGTTAGGAGCCATATCTTGGGCTTTAAAGAAACAACCCATGGTATCACTTTCTATAGATAAATTAGAGTAGATAGTAGCTAATGAAATGACATGTCAAGCTATATGGTTGAGAAGGATACTTTTAAATTTGCATGAGGAGAAGTAGGGAGATTTTATGGTTTTTTGTGACAATGTATCTTACATAACATTGTCAAAAAACCCCATATTTCATGGTAGAAACAATTACATTACAATCAGTTATCACTTCATTCAAGAGTGACTTGAAGAACATGTGATAGAGATTAGTTTATATAAGTCAAATTTGTAGCTCATTGATATTTTTACTAAGACATTATCTAAATACACCTTCATGAAATTAATAATAAGATTAGGGGTCATTAATGTAGTAGTATTAGGCTTTAAAAAGTTGTATGATGGTATTAGAGTCCTATAGTAGAGCTACTAACTCCTATAATATAGTTTCAGACTCCTATAGACTAGCTCTAAACTCATATAGGCCAGCTCTAAACTCCTACAGGCCAACTCTAGACTCTCACAACATAGCTCTAGACTCCTATAGTTTAGTTTTAGACTGTGATAGTCAATCTTCAGACTTAGTCTATAACATAGCTCTAGACTCTACTAGTCTAGCTTCAAACTTAGTGTATAGCATAGCTTTAGACTTTGCTAATCCATCTTTGCACTCAATTTGTATCATATCTTTGGACTTTGCTAGTTTAGGTATAGACTCCATAAACAAAGTTATGAACTTCAATAATGAATCTCTGAACATGGATAGAAGAGGTGTAAAGGCATTTGGTCAGATGAAAAGATGTTAAAAGGATGTTTTGAAGGCTAAGAATGGTTTCACAAACCATGGTGGGAAGGTCAAGAATAAAGGGGAGTGTTAAAATATTATTTTATTCATTGACTTCCTACCTACCTCCCATGTTCCACTCATAAGAAGGTCAAGAATAAGGGGGAGTGTTAAAATATTATTCTATTCACTGACTCCTACCTACCTCCCCTATTCCACTCAATTGTTTTAGCCACCTAACATAGACTAATGTAGGGATTCAAATTTAAATTTTTTGGAGATGTTTTAGTTTTGGGGGGAATAATGGTGGTAGGTGAGATAACTATAAACAGTAGCTAGAAGTGGATAAAATTAATAGAAGATAAAGTAGAAGAGTATGTGCAGCATAAAATAGATGTAATAGTAGATGTCAGAGGAATGGTAGTAGCTAAAAAGGATAGAGAAGAAAGAAAAAAAGATGCAATTACAATAAGAGATATAGTAGTAGCTAGTAGAGAAGATAAATAAAATATAACACAATAAGTATAAATGTGATTAGATAAAATAACAGAGAATCAATAGACTCTATGGGTAGAAAAAAAAAAGAAGACAAAAAGGAGAATAAAAGGAAAAAAATAGTAAGAGGAATATATTTTTTGACAGTAGTCAAAAATGAGTATATTCAACTAAATATTAGTTTATAAGATTCTTTTGTAAATATTTTTAGTCATATTTGTAAAGGAGTTTGCAGATTCAATATATGTACATTTTGAGTGTTTTAGACTATCTTTGCCTTATCCCCTATTTCATTATTTTGTTTTATTGTCGTGTTGATTGTTTGCATCCCACTTGGGCCTGCACATTTTATATTTTATACCAACAATATGTTAGGTGAGTAATTTAAAAATTACACTAATATCAGTCTTGATGTAAATAAAATTATTGCCGACCTAGTGAAGCATGGAATTTTGGCTGATGTGTATGTATTTAATCATATCTTGTTTTGATATAAAAAATTTCTTATCTTTTTCCAGGACCTATCACCTCTTCCCATTCTATTTCCTATCCAAATTAAAATTTTGGTTTTTATTTTAGCCTTTAAGGCACCTGCATAAATTATTGTTGTGGGGTTTCTATAACATATACACATTCATGTTGTTTGTGGGGGGATTCTAAAACATATACACTTTCATGTTGGTGCTCAGAACATTGTTTCTGCTAGTTTGTTTCTTTCTGATAACTTGGTTGAGTTTTGATCCAATAATAGGAAAAATGGGTTTAATATAATGTATAAATATATCTTGTGTAATATTATGAATGACTTATTTATATTATCATCTCTCTTTAATGTTGTTTCCCTATTTTATGCCATTTTTGTCAGATGAACAAAGCAACAAAGGCTCTCATCACTGTTTTCTCCTTTCCTGCCAAAAAAAAAAAAATCTTTAATATTATTCAATAGCTTCAATGGTTAAATAGTAAGATGATTATTTTTTTATAAAGATATTATTAAAGAAAATTCATCTAATATATTTGTTCATCATTTAAAAATTGAAATGGGCCACTTATAATTTTTATAAAAACAAATAATATAATAATAAAAAATGAAATAAAAAATATTATGTAATAAATTTATTAAATAATATGATATAAAACAAATTATATATATATATATACACACACACACACATATATATATGAATCAAAAATATGATGTAATAAATTTATTAAATACTATTATAGAAATTGAAATGAAAGAAAACATCTTATTTAATAAATTTATTGGAATTAAATAATATAAGAAAAATAAATGGAACTAAATATCTTATTTAATAAATTTATTTATAGTAAATAATATAACATAAGGAAATAAATAAGTTACCAAATAAATTTATTTTCATTAAAAAAAGAAACAAGACATCTAATTTTATTTATAAAAAGTAAAATAAATAATATAACTTAAAAAAATATATATCGATTAATTTTTGTGAAAGAAGTATTTTTTTTTATAGATTTATCTAAGATACATATGATAGTTATATGTATTGTATTTTAATGTAAGACCCATTTATCTATGGTACAATACTATTTTTATTATTAAAAAAATTGAAAGAAAAAAGACATCTAATTTTATTTATAAACAGTAAAATAAATAATACAATTAAAATATATATATATATATATATATATATATATATATATTGATTAATTTTTGTGAAAGAAGAAATTTTTTTATAGATTTATCTAAGATACATATGATAGTTATATGTATTGTATTTTAATGTAATACCCATTTATCTATGTTACAATACTATTTTTATTATTAAAAAAATTGAAATGTAGAGTACTCTCTTAATTCTATTTGCATGGAGAGGATGACACTCATGTTTGCACAGTTGAAAACCAACTTATTCTAGTTAGATGGTCTCATATTTCATATGTACCTTGAAGACCATAAATAAGGGGTTTTGTATCATGGACCTTAAAAGGATTACATTTCCATTTTAATTAATACAAACATTAAAAATATAGACTATATTCATGATTCTGATTGGATGAAAAGGATGACACTACCTTTTACACTTTTACCTTGATATCAAAATCCAAATTAGCACATACTTTTTTTCCCATACCAAATACAGGGTGGGAAGAATGTTAATCAATAATATTTTATACATGGAAATTTAAAATATATCAGTGTTGATTTCAACAATTGAAAAGTGAGTTATGCATCATACATGTTTACAACATCACGTGCATGCACTCCTAAAATTGGATCATGTATAATTTATTTTTTATTACACACCATGGAATAAAATGACATGTATAAACTTAATCATAATTTCAATTTTAGTTTATTTTAATATAATTTATCTTTAATGTCTTAATATTTATTTATTTGTTCATATTTAATATAGGGATCCTAGGTTACTTTGTAGTAGTGTAAGAGGGAGTGTCATCCTTTCCATCTAATCATAATTGGGGTGGTGCTCTAGATTCATCTTATAAAAGGTAATCGACAATACATGGTGGAAAGAATGTTAATCAAGAATATTTTATAAAAGTCAATAAAATATATAGGTGTTGCTTCTAACACTTTTAATGTGTGTTATGCATCATACATATTCCCAACATCACAGGTGAGTCCTCTTGAAATTAGAACATGTATAATTCATTTTTTATTACATGCTATGAAATACAATGACATGTATAAACTGAATCATAAGTTCAATTTTAATATATTTTAATATAACTTATCTTGAATGTCTTAATAATTTTTTAAATTATAAAATTAACATGATATATACTTAAATAATTTTATTTGA
>JARHVA010003089.1:117500-132500 GCA_037957365.1 Torreya grandis
CTGTTGTGTAGACATAGTACATGTACCTGTGTCAACAACTGCCGCAAGTTATATATTGGGAGGAAGCACTTTACAATGCAATCTAACAAAGTTTCCATCTTCATATCATGTATACATTGTTTTATAATCATCCTTCACTGAATTGATGTAAATGAGCCCATTTTCAAGCATTATTTGATAACCTTTCTTTTGAATAGTTACCAAAGAAAGTAAGTGTTTTTTCAATGTGGTAACATACCAAACATTCTCCATGTATTTTATAGACCCATTAGGAAGAAGAATCTGAATAGATCCAAGTCCTAGTGGTGTATGCATAGACTTATCTACTAAGGCAACTAGAGAGAGAAGCTTCCTTAAAAGACCAAAAGAAATCTCTCCTAAATTTCATGTGTTTGGTTGCTCCTGTGTCTAAAACCCATACATCTATGAGCTCATCTCTAGCCTCATATTTAATATAATCAATGTGCCCCAAAGTATTGAATGCAGATTCATGGGAAACATTACTGGACTCATCATAGTCATGATCGGCATACTGAGCAGAGTTAGTCTTAGTCACCTTTTTTGGCCTCTAAATTTCATCAAAAGGAATCCTACATTGTGAGGTAATGTGACCAAATTTTCCACATCTATGACACTGAATGTCTAATCTACCTCGACCTCTACCCCTATATGAGTTGTGACCATGTCCTCAATCACTTGTTTCATGTGAATGTGATTGATTATATTGTTGATTAATTGAATGAACCCTACCTCTATTTTGATATCTACCTCCTCTGTAACCTTGACACCCTCTATAACTATTTCCTCTATTGTTTTGATGCGCAGATGAAAATGAACTAGGCTTTGACTCTAAAACATGGGCTTCTTTAGTTTTCTTGGATTTATTGGGTAGAGAGAGGTCATGTTGGATGAGCAACTCTGCCAACTTATCAAAGGTGATGCATGTGATCTTGTCAGAGACATGCAACATTTCAACAAAATTCTTATAGGACCCTGGTGGTCCTTTCAAAGTAGTAGTAACTATGAGGTCATCATCTAGTTTTCCAAAACTAGCCTTAGTGTACTTAGTAGTGATATTTTTCAACTTAGACATATATTCTCCCATATCCCCATCTTCATCTAATGACAAATTAAACAACTACATATGAATATCTATCTTGTTATGCTTATGTTTCTTATCATACAAATTTGATAATGTTTTCCATGTAGTGTAACTATGAGGAGAATTTTCAATATGAACATAAGTATAACAAGTACAACAACATTAAATGAAAGATAAGGCCTTAGAATCATGCAAATTAAATATATCTAATTTATCCTGCTCTGTTGGCAATGTGGGATTTTCATTCTTAACAATATCCCATAACTCATTAAAAACTAGTGAAGCCTCCATCAATCGTTTCCATTTAGAATAATTGGAAATTGTTAATCTACCACCATCTGAAAGAAAATTTTTAATTTTTGGCATCTTGAAATGAAAGCAAGTGTAGTAGAGAAAATTGTGACAAAATGCAAAAGAGATGAAACAAATATCACACTCACTGCATAAGACAACTTCTACGGGGTTTTGCACTTAACCTCCGCATAGAGCACAAAAGAAAAAACAAATATTTTTTATGGGTTTTGCACTTAACCTCACCAAAAATCAATGATTACACCCTTATTTCACCAAATTACAACCTTATTCCACCAATTACACCCTTATATCACCACAACAATGTAAAAGAAATATGATTAAATTCCCCCTTTTTCAATTTTTAAAATAATAAAATACAATAAGTATGTGTTTTACAATATTCAGATTTAAAAGGGAATATTCCTTTTTCAAAAAAGCATATTCCAAAGAAAAAAGAACTTTCTCCAAAAAGAAGGGATTTGAACACTTGACCACCTCCTTTGCAAGTTTCTTACAAAATAAGCTTAACCAATTGCTCTAAGAGCATTTTCAGAACATTACACTCAAAAATTTCTACTTATACCAATTTTTTGTGTATGAGGGAAAATAAAATAAAATTACATGTGAGTAAATAAATTCAATTTTTTTTCCTTTTACAGCGTTCTCTTCCAATCTTCTCTCGTGGGACCCACTAAGGCAAATATTTGATATCAAAAAACTTTAGAAACAGGAAAAATAAATTTCTTGAGTATTATACTATGCCATTATTCCCTGGGACGCCATGGCTACTCCTGGATGTTTTTCTCCACCTACTCTCTCTCCTATAGGCCGTACAAATCCACACAGGGAGGATAAAATTGTTTTTGACTGAGTTTTGGTAAATTTTTAAGGTATTTTTGGCAGAGAATAGCTTCATAATGAACTCAAGGCATTGGAAGGCCATACAACTTAGATTTTTCCTATTTTTTCAATTAAAATTCAAAAATAGGGGTTTTAATAATATTTGTAGATGTTTTAGGTATTAAGAGGCCTGAGAATGAGATTAATCAATAATGGCAGCCATGAATAAACATTACAATGGTTTTTAACAAAAAATAGTCCGTACAAATCTAGTTTTTGAAAAAAACAATGAATTTAATAACATTTAAATGCTAAAAATTCATTTTTTATGCCAAAATAGGAGTTTGAACACAGGAAATGGAGTATCAAATGGCCAAAATGACCATACTATGGTATATGAAAAACACAGGTTTAAATGTAAATAATATTTGAAAAATTAAATTAATTTAATAATTTTTTAAACATTTAAACCAATAAAAATTTTCATTTTATATGGCATACCGTATTTCATGCCAAAATGAAATCACGTGAATTCAAATTTTCACCTTGCTCCTTCCTTCGAATTCACCAAGCTCCCAAAATTACCATGCTCTGATACCATTGATAACTCCTTGAACCAAATAGGTTGAACCTTGTCCCCGCTTAGTGCGAGTGCACAAATATTTTATTAATATTCAAAAAACAAGTAGATAAGGGCTCCTTTACTCCGTTAACCCTTTTACAATGCAAATATGGATTTATATAGTTTTTCCCAATGACTGGTAAAAACAACTAATCCTATAACCAACAAGTTACAGAAAAACAACCCGTAAGGTAGTTCTAATTAATTAACATAAAATATAAAACTACCTAAAACTATAACTAAGTTTATTTTATGGAGGTGTATTTACTAAAAGATGCATGCCCCATTACAATAATTATTTATTACCTACCAAAAATCTAACCTAATGTTAGGACTTTGGAACAAGTCCTAACATTAATGTGAAGGATGGGTATGTATAACTATATTTTGTTGGCTTGTAAAAATATTTTGTGTTTATTTTTGTTGATAACTTAATCAATTTAATAATACAATGATCATGGAAACCCATTGACTATGCTATTAAATGCTTGAACTAGATGTATGCTTAGTTGGTGTGCTTATTAAGGAATATTTTTGGATCTTACCTCGATCTATACTTAAATGTGCATCTATCTTTTTTGATTGATATCATGCTGAGGGTGGTTATAACTATTTACATAAATGGAAATATAAATGGATGTTTCTAATGTTTAATTTCTTCCTTCTAATGGAAAGAGTGATAGATAGGTGGTGGATTACTTAGTACTATGTTTCTCTCAATTTTATGTTTCTCTTGACTTAATACGCAATATAAGTGTTTCTTGTGCATTTCCAAAACACTTATTGTGTTCCTTTTTATTGATAACTCAATCAAGTTAATGATAGAAGTACTATGGAAACCCATTGACTATACTATTGTCTACTTGAAGGAATTAATGTTTTGGTGGCACAGGTGGAGTTTTGTGTGAATAGCTATAATCTATGATAATTAAAATGCATGAGATGTGAGGTGTTTGATATTACACCCTATGGGGTTGATATTGCTCAAATTATTTATATATATTTTTATTTAAGGTAAAGATAATAATTTAAGGAGATAATTCTTTAATAAACTATGCATCAATTGAATGATTATACCCTAACTAATAATCAATTAATTCAAGCAGTCAAAAATATAGTAAACATAAAAATAATTATGCCCTAAGCAATAATAAATTTATTCAATCAATCAAAAATAACTATTCAACAAAATACTCCTTAGTTGCTCAGTGATAATTGTGCTAATGTGAAGGATGTGAATGTATAATTATTTATTATTGGCTTGAAAAATAATTATTGTGTTCATTTTGGTCAATATATCAATCCATTTACTAATATAATGATCATGAAAAACCATTAACTATATTTTTTACTACTTGAACCCCTGATGGAATGCTTAGTTGGGAATGATTTCAGGATCTTACCATGTTTTATGCTTAAATTTGCATCTATCTTTTATGACTGAGCTCATCCTGAGAATGGTTATAATTAATCCCTTAAATGATGATATGAAAAGATATTTTTAATTATTAATTACATTTTTATAATGGAAATATTGACACATAGGAGGTGTATAATTTATTACAATGTTTTTCTTAACTTAGTACTATGTATAAGAGTTTTTTGTGGAATTACAAAATACTTGTCTTGGTTTTTGTTGATAGATCAATGGATCATGAAACCCATTGACAATATTGTTGAATGCATGACTAAATTAATGTTTTAGGGGTAGAGTTGGAAATTTGTTTGAATAGTGTTTAGCTATGATAAGTAAGATGCATGAGATGTGAGGTGTTAGATGGTGCACCCTGTTGGGTTGTTATCACTCAATTAATTCAGTTAATTTTGGAATTATGGTAAAGATAATAATTTATGTAGATAACTTTTTTGTACCCTAGTATGTGTATCATATCCTAATTACACAAATGATTCAATAAATTATGCATTGAATGAATGGTTATGCAATGTATGGTAAAGATGCACATTATCAATTTTTGCAAAATGCTTTCACTCTCTGACAATAACCCTATAAAAGTGTTGAGGTTAAAATGTGGAAACTTCATTTCATTAAGATGATATGATTATTTGATCTTGAATATACTTATATTTACTAAATGTTTTCCTTCTTTTGCATAGGATTATGGACAACATATATGCCATGCATATAGTTGTTCAATATGAACCATCAATATGTATAATGGTCTAATATTATCCATATTATTATAATATGTATAACTCCATACATATTAATTTTATGTATAATATCATTTACAAAATTTATAATGGTCAACTATTATTCATCTTGCTACATAAAGGGAAGGAGATAATGAACTATTTGTTTCTTGAAATAATGTGTTGTTCATGGATGTTAGCCCACCATGAGTGTTAGATGTTGACCAATTTAGTGGACCTCATACACATCTCATCCATAAATGAATGCATTGGATAGTTAAGTTGATCCATCTTGATGTTTATATCTATAATACCATTTGTAGTCTATAAAATGGTCTATTGTTATCCATCTTGATACATAAAGAAAAGGAACTAATGAAACATTAATATGTATAATGGTATGATAGTATCCTTATAATTACACTTTGTTTAATTCCCTACATCACTTGTTTTTATAATATCCATAACATTATATATAATACCCTTTACTTGCCTTACTATGATAATGGGATACATATATTGGTTCAATTAGTTCCTTTCCTTAATTTAGTAGCATTGATTGTTTTAGTTTGTATGTAAAGGGTATCCTAAATTGTTAAGTTAATATCATAACATTTATAAGGAATAATATTAAACCATTATACAAACTGATGATTTATTGGTTCCTTTCATTAATTTAGCAACATGGACAATGGTTTGAATAGACCAAGGGTCAAAATTATAAACATTCAAATTCCTTGATAGTATAAATATATAATAAAAATATATAGAGTTCAAATTCCTTTATATGTATCATATTTGAGAATGATATACATAATGTAAAGGGTATTATACAGACAAGCAAGATTTAGGGAAATATATAGACTATAACAAAAGGTATTATACAAGTAATGAATATATACATAGACTCTTTTTTTGAAAAAATGTGAATACTTGGTCTATGTATACCATTACAAATAATGTAAAGGTTGTAATATTTCTACTAAATAAAATAAAATGGATAAACATTCTTTCAAATTTGATGGTGTGGTTGTATGAACTTACAATGTGACTATATATCGAGATGCTTAAATGAGTAAATATAGAAGTTGTATTATGGAGAGAGAGCAGAAGGGCATCTATCATGATCACTTTCTTATTTTTATTACACTTTAGAATAATCAATTTTCATGAGGACATACATATTCAGCCTTTGCATATGAATTTAGCATAACATGGCACATTAGGGTTCATGAACCTCGACTACATTTCATTATGAGCTATACACACATGGCACTTGTAGATAGTAATGAAGTTGAGTGCCACTATACTCAAGCTTATGCCATAAAATAATTTAAATTATTTTAGAATTATGACTGATGGTGGGGTAGGGGGATATTATGTTTATTAATTTTGAACACTCAAATAAGATTGAACTATGGGTCAATGTTATTTTTTCTATGCTAAAGCCTCTCTAAAAATTTGATTTGAAAGCTTGGTAGGCTTGATTATGCTTAGAAATTTTGATTTAAGTTGTGTTATGTTTATTGTGTTGTCCACTAATTGAAGGAATCCAAGTATCACATCAAATATAATAAATTAATTAATCATGCAAGGTAAATACAATCATTAATTTTTAACACTCAATATCACATAATCAAACTACTTAAGCATGAAAGGTAAAGATAATAGTTTAATATATTATCCTTTAGGGAATGAGGTTTTGAACTAATACAATTAGAACAACATTAACCACATCTAGGATAAGGTATAATTAGTTAAATGCCTTATTCCATATTATTTACTTTGATAGGGTAATGGGACATGAGATCCTATAGATGTCAAAATGGAACATTCTGAATGGTGTGGGAGTAAATTGTCTAAATTCTATGTTTTCTAGTTAGGGAGTAGAATTCATTTATCTATGATTAAATTTTAATTGTCTCAACCAACTATGGGTTAATGTATAACATGGTGGTCCACAAAAAATGTATCAATTGGTTAAAATTTAGATTGGTAATGTTTGACTAAAAGTATTAGAAGCAGAGGATGCTAACATGGAACATATTATGGATGGTCCTTACATTCCCTAGTGATTGGAATTTGTCCATGAGTTTCCTATGCAAGACCATAGTTACCCTAAAGGAATAAATTAATGCTTATAATTATATTAATTTTTCCTTGGATAAATTAATCAATTTGATCACTTTATAATTACTTCTAAATATTTTACTATCAACTTCTACTTTAAAACTATTAGCAACAATTTGAAATAGGTTGTCTAATAATGACCTGCTTACTACCTACCCAAATGGTGTGTATATGCCATTAATGTGCATATCTATAAGTATTTTTATGGAATTTTGATATTGAATCATAAATTTCCCAACAAACTCCTACATATGTGAATGCCATTCCATTTGATGAGACCTCTTATTGGTCACATGATTATGTGCCAAAGTGATATCTAGATGTTACAGTAAATTAAGATATTGATATGATTTTTGTCTTAATGCTATACTAGTAAAGTGCAATTTATCATTCATGATCTTTATAAATTCATATAAAATCACAAAAATTATCGATTTTGGTTGTGACTCTACCTTTGATTGATGTATAGAACGTATAATATTATAAAGTTTCTTAGCATAACTATGGACATTATCAAATCTATATTTTGGTGCCTCTATTCTACCTTGTGCCTCTAATATTTAATTAGTTTATTTTAAACCATGAAAAATATTATTCAGAACTCCTACAATGTCATAAAAAATAGATATGAGATTATTCAGGATTCTCTATAATATTATATTTCCTCTTATTTGGTAGTGAGAAGATCTCTTCTTCTCTTATAAACACAATTGGCTTACATCGTATCATGACTATTCTCCTCCTCACTCTTTCAAATTTATTTTAGGTCTCATAAAATTTTATAGTCAATTTTGGTTCCTTACTAATAATAGAGTCTTGACTACTCCACTTGCACCTATTGTATCCATAAGGGAATTAATAGCAAGTACTGATAAGAGGTCCGAGTGGTAGACTAAGTGGTAAGTAGGGAGTTTATTTATGGTGGAGGCATGAGGATGGAAGGAGATGAAGGAGTTCATGAAGGTGGCATGAGGATGGAGGGGTCTAGTGAGGGATCAAATATGGGATATGTGGATGGTGAAGGAAATGGTGGAATGGCCATATTCTCTTTTAACATCTTCGTCTATGGAGGAGTTTTGAGGACATATTTTGGGAGGGTAGGAAACTCGTAGACTAAGACTATTGGTGACTATATTCGAACACCTTGTGTTATTGATAACCCTAATTGGGTATAAATGTCTTCTTGTAAAGGGACTATGGAAAAAATTGACTGAAACATTAAATATTCAAAATGTGGGATAATAAATGTTGTTTTTAAGGTAGGTGCAAAAAAGTAGGTTTTGTAATAGAAACATGTGTTAGAATTTGAAATAATTATGAAATGGATATATAGGTGATAGCCATGGGGTTACTATAAAATGTAGTAATAATATTAAATAAAGAATACAAAATTGTATCACTTGCACAAGTAGAGAAATTATTAATATAAATACCAATTGAGTCTAATGAAGTAGTGTAAATTAGAGGAATAAATAGAGAAATTATATTAAAAATGAAATAGGGGAGGAAGTTACCTATGTTGAGTCTTGTGGGATGATCATATGAAGGGAAATATTAGATGATGTAACCACTGAAGTTTCAACTATTGTGCCTTGTTGGTCCACAAATTTGTCTTTAGTAGGGCTTTCTCTTTTTTTAATTTGTATTTGCTCTATATTATGAGTATGCAGATGACTACAACTTGGAGATTCTAAAAGTCCCTTATAGAGGTATATTTTGGGAAGTATCAAATATAGCCTCTCTCTAGATCATGTTCATATTTTTCCTATAGTCCCCTTCTTCTGCAAACTCATCTAGACATTCCTATAATAGATATTTTCCCACTCACTCATCTTTTGTGTTAAAGGGTTGCCTTGTGATGTACCTATGTATGTTGGTGGCTTCTCTTCTTCTTGTGTGACCTTATGGGTTTATAGAATGGTAGGAGAATACCTTGTCACCTAAGTTAGCATAGAAAGATGAATTCAAGTATTTGTAATGTGTACTAGAGGAGGATAAGCTGAAAAATTGACCACTAGAACATGAGGTGATGAAGTTGTGTCAGCTACTAGAGTGAATTCAAAGGTGACTATTGATCCCTACTATATACCTATGTATATAGAATTTTTTCCTACATCCTTTATCTTTGGGACCATCTTGAGTATCATTGATTTGATATGCTCATATGCATATTCTTCTATGTCTTACTCAACCTAGGATTACTTATCTTGTTCAAGGGCCATACCTTTAGATTTTTTCTCTATCCTAGTTGCACAATCTATTATAATGAATTAATCATATTAGATCATTAGATAAATACTTATAGACATATCATGTTTCCTCATCCTTACATAGACTTTAGAATCATCATCAAGATTTAGAAAGATAAAATCATGTTCATATTCATAATTTCCATATCATTGTTTGAATTATTTTTATAGTTTATTTATCTATTACATTTTTACCTTCCTAGGGTCATAGAATCTGAAATCAGTCAGTATAAAATTGACATCACCCATGTGTTTTGAGGTCTTGGCTAATTGTTACCAATTATGGAACTTTTGTATCCCAATGCTTATAGGTGTCTTATGATAACTGGCCAATCTATCCCTCTTCAAGTTCTCATCCATATTATTTGATAGTTGATAAGATATGTCATGCTTGACTAATTTGTCATGCATATGTATGGGTAGATAGAAAGGGACCTCTAGTGTACCCTCAACTCTAATAATTTTATGGTTTTGATAGAACTAATGGTCACCCAATGAATTGAGTGATCTCTCAATGTTTGTAGACAGTCTTGGCATCAAATGTTCTTTTATAAAATTTAAAACCATGGGATAGAAAGTGCCTTCTATTATCTATATATGGTCCATGCACTTGTTAATTTGAAGATGATCCAAATCATCACAAATCATTTTTTTTTGGATCCCAATGAGGGGTCTTCATAGGGTTAACACTCTCACATATATCATCTACCAAATATGAAAACATTTAAATATTATTGTCTACTCAATCATGCATGACTCTCTAAGTTTTTAAAGTAAAATTTATGTTTTATCCAAATGGGGGACTATCATTTCCTTATAAAATTATAGATATAAATAGGACCCAAAATTAATAAACATAACATACATGGATGGGGCTCCATGGAGCCTATTCAACATGACCTTTGATTTTGGACATGACGTATGAATCCAAAAATTGGGATTATCTTCATCATGAATTTTTTTTGGGATTGTGAGCCCATTTATCAAGGTACCCCTTACACTATTATATTTGAATAAATAATTTATTTTTTTTGTTGTAAGGGTTGTATAGTTTAAATAGACTATAGAATTTATCAAAGACTAGACAGGCTATAAATTCCACTAGTTGTGTATTATTACTTCGATGAAAATGTCATTTGTGAATGTGCATGATATAAATAAATTACAAACTAATTCAGTGTATGGAAATACCATAGGATTGGTCATCAATTTGTGAATCCTTATAGCTTTGGTTGATAGAAGGTCATATATGTATTCCCTTTCATTCTGATTCAAATTGGTCACATCCTTATATGGTTGACTAACCTCAACCTTTACACAAATTTATAAATAATGCTTGAATGCATTGTTCATAACTCAATCAAATTATATATCATTGAACTCTTATCTAGTTCCAAAGTATAACATTGAGGAAGCAATCTCTTGATTCTCAAATTCCATTATTCGCTGAACTAAGCTTTGTACTTAATTTTAAAATTATGGATTTTAGGTGATATGCAACTTTAGATATCAATTCATAGGTTAAAAACTTGAAATTTTAGTTAAATTTGATGCAATAACATTACATATAGCCCATTTTCTTAGCTAAAAACCCCATTTCTTGAATCCTCCATGTGTGAGAATTAATTATAGATTAAAACTCTTCATCACTGGTCCATTATAATTTTAATTTGATTATATGATGTAAAATTGTGTAGGCTTGTAGCCAATGAGATGTAGAAGGATTGGTAAAGTGGGTTGGTTGTGCCTAGCCCCCCTAAATTTGAATCTCACAGGGCATTTATAGGTCAGATGTGGTTGTTTGAGTTGACTCAGTGGTTTCAAGTGATGAAGTGGTAACCATTTAAATTGGTTTAATATTTCTTAGGGACTAGGACCCTAATTTGTGCCCCAAAATTAGTTTTTAGCTCCATTTAAAAGAAAATATCAATTAAAATGATTTTGTAGACTTATTTGACACAAGGCATTGCATCATTATCTTTAATTACTTAGTATCCATTTAAGTTTTAATGTGTCAGTTTGCATTTACGAATGTCATGATATCACCTAATCATGACCTTTACTTTTAATATATTCAATTGAGTGTGTCATTTTAGGATGTGTAACATCTTTTTAGTTTATCACTTTATTTATATTTATCATTGCATCCTCAGGTTGTGTCAATGTATAGAGTAATAAGGTGATGACATGTGGCATGACACTTGGAAAATGACTATTATAGAATGGACATGTGGAACAATCAGTAAATGACATGTGGAAACAAAATGTGTGAATGGAAACATGTGGTAATTTGTCATTGTGTCATTTGATATGTGTATTTGAGATATATCATTTCTTGTCTATTAGCCTATGTGTAATGAGATGGTGACACATGGAGTAATCTTGATAAGTTGGTTTCTCACCTCTCTTTTTAAATTACTTTTCTACCCCAAAACCTATGATAAAATGAGATTGAGACACATGGAATGATCTCTCTCATTTGGGTGGTCACTAATTTTTTGACTTAGGACTCTGTGTTGAGAACTATGATGAAATGAGATAAAAACATTAGGAAAAATCTCACTCAATTGATTTGTCACTTATTTTAATGAGTTAGACTTTCCAACATAGCTTGATGATGCTCTGAGACATAGATATGTGGGATAAATATTACTCATGTAACATGGCGAAAGTATTTTTATAAGTATAATGAATGTCTATATTCCTTGAAGTTTTGATGAGCAAAAGACATGTTCATCAATTTTGAATCATAAAACGTGATAAAATTGATAGTTAAATGGTTATTTGGTTAGTCCAATAGATTCTTATAATCAAAGTATAACCTCTACATTGGCATTGATCACATTTCTAAGCCCAAATTTATGAAATAGTAAAAAAATGAGTCATAATTAACTTAGACATAGATGATTTTCTTGGTTCTAAAAGAAATGAATGTCTCAATAAAAACTAACTATATAAGATGTTTATAAAACATTGGTCACAATTTAAAATATTTAAAAATGAGACATGTTGATCACAACACATTGTATTTAACATTTATTAGGGATGACCTTGTGTATTATTTTTATGAGTCAACTAGATTCTTTCCCCTTATCATTATTTCAGAAAAGATAAATAAAATCAAATAAACAAACACATAAAATATTAAAAGACTTCAATTAATTCACAAAGGAAGGTGACTTCTATGAGATTTTCTAATCCAACAACTTTGCAAATGTGACGGATTAAGTGTGTCCCATAATGTCATACCCACTTATGGAGGTGATTAGGTATGGTTACCTTTTACTTATGATTATTATTCAAAAAATGAGTAAATATGTGATCAAATAGATTATTATAGATGGAGATCATTAAGAGAAGACTTAATTATTAATAAAAAAATATATAAATTATAATATAAGTATTATTAAAATGACTAAAATATGTATGCAAAAAGAAAAAAAACAACAAAATGACTTCAATAAATGATTAATACTTTCTGTCATCAATGATATATAATAACCACTCATTGATACATATCTAAAATTTAGAAATAAAAATAAATTGTTTTGAAACATATAAAATAATGGAAATATATAAAAAAAGAATAAGAATATTTAATTCATCTTAATCATATATAAACATCAAAAAATGTCTCTTAGAAAAATTTGAGTCTCTAAATTGCATTATTCTATGATATTTAGGTATTTGTTTTTTAATTGATCTAAACTAAAATTTACTAACACATTTTGTATCATTTTATCTCTCCTTCCTTTGTCTTCCCTCTTTTTTTTCCTCTCATTCTGGTTTATTTCCTAGACCAATATATGTTTTTGGGTTGTAGGGCCTTGCCACGGTTGTAGGGCCTTGCCACTCAATAAGTTTTTCCAATATGTTAGAATGTATGTAATGTAATCCTAGTTTTAATTCAAAAAGTTTATAATACACAATTAAAAATTAATATATGTAAAAAATCAATTGATCCAAGCATATAGGTAAATAATTAAAAAAATTAAAGGAGTTTCAACAATTTTTGAATAGAACGAAATTTTAGAAGTAATAAAATGGATTCCTCAATTTCATCTTATATAATTTTTACATTATCTTTATTAATATCTTACACAATTTCTTGTCTAAATAAATTATAACAATTTATTATTTTCACACAATAATAATATATATATTTTAATATTAAAATATTAATTTTTAACATTCCCTCACTTTATATAATAAAAAATTATCTTTTAAATAAAATATAAATCTATCATTCTAATAATTAAATTCCTAAATTATTATTTAAAAAAATAACACAACCATATATTTATACTTGTACAACATAAATAAACATTCATTTCTACACATGTAACCCAATTTAAAATCCCTAATCCCACATGTAACCCAATTTAAAATCCCTAATCCCAAGTTGAATATAGATAAACTAGTTTTTCATATATAAGAAAAGCATACTTAATTAAAAGTTTATCGTGAGAATGCCAAAAACTCTTGTGCATGTGAGGGTTCATAATTTTATGCTTCGTAGAGGGTGATGTTATGTAAGTATTTAAGAATGTATGTTGATAAATAGTAAAAGATATATAATAATTGTATGTCTTAGAGAGGGTGATGTTATGTAGGTATTTAATAATGTATGTTGATAAATAGTAAAAGATATATAATAATTGTATGTCTTAGAGAGGGTGATGTTATGTAGGTATTTAATAATGTATGTTGATAAATAGTAAAAGATATATAATAATTGTATGTCTTAGAGAGGGTGATGTTATGTAAGTATTTAATAATGCATGTTGATAAATAATATAAAATATATAATAATTTTATGCCTTAGAGAGGGTGATGTTATGTAAGTATTTAATAATGCATGTTGATAAATAATACAAATTATAAAAATATTTTGATTAATAAAGGGTAATATAAAATGAAAAAAATAAATAAAAAATCATAAATTGGAAAATACAATTTAAAGTTAAAATTAGGAGAATAAATCAGATTCAATTATTTTATTTTATTTTTAAAATATGTAATAATATGTCGGTAATCATTAAACTTAAATTTGACAGCCACATTACCGTCATCCCATTAGTGGACTATTTTTCGTCCCACTTGGTTATTTCAGTTAGTGGACAGAATAGATATGGATTGCAACCATTGAAACGTATAATGCCGACAAATAGATAAGATAACTATGTATAAAGTGTTTATTCGTGACGGAAGTTTCTACAATTCAAAGTAAAATATATTACTCACTCGAAAAAGTGGGTTGAATGGCTTCCATAACAGGGTTTAATTAATTGCATAGCAAGCACCAAAAGTGCCAGAATTCTGACAACTTTACACAACACCAAAATGAAACGAATAAGATCGATAACATATTTTAGTGAGTTCAAAGTGAAGATGACGGCTGCGTGGACGTCGAATCTATATGATGACGGATACAATTTATGCGATGACGGTTCTTTGGACATCAATAATGATGATATACATCTAGGGACAAGATAACAATAAAGTTGACATTTAGGAAGCCGTCATCTTATAAAGGATGTAATAAATTTAATGTTTACAAAGCCACTAAACTGTGAATATCCTAAAAGTATCATAATTTTGACACTTAAGAA
>JARHVA010003089.1:137500-155000 GCA_037957365.1 Torreya grandis
AAGTTGACCCATAAATATGAAAACATGGACCTCAAAAAATAATTAATAAAAATTCAAACATGTACTTGAGAAAAAATAAAAGTAAATAAAATATAAAAACATCTTTACATTTTCTATGGTTGGTTGTGTTTTCAAAATGTGAACCTTAGTTGATTCTACTATATCTTCTTTATCAAGGTTGTATACAACAACTATTAAGGTTGTCAGAGCAAGCCAACAAATCTTCCAGTGATTGGATCATGTTTCAGCCTTACCAAAAGAAAGGAAATAATTATCTATAAGATGAATAATATGTGGGAGAGGTTGAAATAAATAATGTATTTATTTGTTTATTATTTATGTCCCAAAAATATGGTTGTCCAAGTTAATTTTTTTGTATTACAATAAGATGATTTACACAAGAATAATATGAAAAGCTGAACTCGTGAATAATCTCAAAGAAGAGAACATGACATAGTCTTAAGTTGATTTAACACCAAGTCATATCATTGTAATATTCACCCAAACTGTTTTAACTCATGTGAATAAGCTCAAAGAAGAGAATAAGGAATTGTCTTGTGTTGATTTAACATCAAGTCATCTCATTGCAATCTTCACCAAACTAGCTCAACTCATGAATAAGCTCAAAGAGGAGAACATGCCATAGTCTTAAGTTGATTTAGCACCAAGTCATCTGATTTTAATCTTCACCAAACTATAGATATTTCATTTTATGTGATATTATGAGTCAAATACTAAACATACATAAGTTACTTTTTTTACTCATACTTAGTAATTGTCTCACAAGTTGCATTGTACTTGTTATAATACTAATTTAAGTTTAACCATTGAATATTATGATATTTGGCATTAAATTATTAGTATGTTTTGTGGTTATTTAACTTATATTATTCCTTGTCTATGAATACTAGCATTCTTTTCCAACTAATAATATCTTCGGTATGAAATTAGTGATGATTCATAATACTGCTAATAGAGTCTTCAAAATATTTCCTGCAAATGACATAACCATCAACACCTAAAACTAACCAAGGTAATAATTAGTGCTTTAATTTACTGAGAAAAATAGAGGAACTCTTAACATAACAAAACAAGAATACCAGAGGCAAAAATATCAAAACAAGGCCAAGAGAGTCAGTGAAAATCATCAAATTATAGCTTACATTTAATATGTTGGAACTGTCTTGTCTATTTTTCATGATTTACACTCTAATAGACTATAGAGCTAGAATGGGGCCTTTATCCTTGCCATGTATTTGTGTGATTCTAGACCATGTTTTATATATATCAAATGGTTTTTTCACACACAGTATTGCAATACCACTTTGATGGTTACCTATTGATGTGTCTATATATATTCACACTTATAGTAGGGGCAAAGTATAATTATAAAGTACATTATTGTACTATCAACTATCACTTAGACATCCACATTTTTATCTTTTTAGTCGTCTTGCCCTGACCTCTAAAATTCAAGTACATAGGAAGAATGTGTCATTTTCTTTGCATAGAGGTATAAAGTTTTTTGGTATTATTATTATTATTATTATTATTATTATTATTATTATTATTATTATTATTATTATTATTATAAAATTATAATTTCAAGTAAATAATTTGAGTTTTTTTTGTATACAAATACCATGTCTTCATTTACTTTGTTTTGTATGCTCATATGCACACATCAAAGTGAGTAAAAACATAAACACTTTCAAATTCCATATAAACATTTATTAGTCAAAAAATTACATATTTCTATAATATAATTTTTATTTACTTATTAATTGTTTATTTAATTCAAATTTTATTAACTTATTTACTAACGTGTAGTGGTAGCATTCCCATAAAAAGAATAAAGCATAAAGCATTACTAATGTATGGAGGGTAACTCTCAAGGGAGGAAAAAAGTAAATGACAAAAAGAAAAAAATGTAAAAAGCAAACAATTGACTAAAAAAAAGCCATATCATTGCATACCCACTCCACAACGTTGTTAAGTAGGGAAAGCCCAGATCAATATCTAGATCGACTTGTTTCCTTGGAATTTAAGACCTTGATGAGGTTTAGTCTTGAGTACAGAGTGCAGAGTGTAGGTATGGATAATAGTATGTTCTATGAATCTGATTTTTTACAAATATATTTGTTATATCTAATTTTGAAGACCATGTTTGTAGTTTTATTGTAAAAGGTAGAGTCCCTATTTCTCAAAAACTCACTTTTACCATTAATATAAAAATATTAAATATTAATTAATAAATATTTAAATTAATTTAATAAAATTTTATTTATTTTTTATTATTTTAATTTTGTATAATACATTATAAACAGACCATAAAAAATTAATACAACTCTCAACATGACTTTTACAAAATCAAATGGAGAAAACACAATAACTACAAAAATATAAAAATTATTTGCTTAAAACCAACATCATATATTAATTATTTATTTAGAAAACATTATTTATTTTGTATACATAGATTGATAAGTTCCAATAATAATAATATGTTGAAATCTACAAGACTAAACAATGTTATACATGTATGCAAACAAATTGACACATCATCATTCTGTACTTAACTTCTCGAGGTCAAGACAAGATAACCAAAAATAAAATAAAAAGGGAGATGGCATGGGTTTAGGTTTGTAAACTGAGGTTGGTTTTGCTGCTAAACAAGTGTTGGTTACAATTTCTTAAAACTTGGGCATGTAGGGCCCAATACTCATCAAGAATGTCGAAGTGATAATTACAATTGTAAAGTTGTCGCATTAATTGATGGGGTAAATGATTAATTACAAATAATTGTCACACAACATAAGGTGGAAAAGGGCCCAAATGCTTCTTATGAAGATTGTGTTTAATTAACTTGAAGACTGGGTAGAGCTTATCCAAGCAGTATGCTCTTATGCACATATTGTATTCCAACCTTCCAATACAAACTAATATTACTAATATATGCTTATCCTAGACAAAATTAGATAGATTGTCAAAATAGTACATTTATCAAACAATGTAGACATAAGGTAGAGAGCTAAGAAATAAGTATCCATGTTAGGATGATGGTCCCCATGAAAGTTTCAATAAGTGGGGCATGTTGGAGTACAAACACTGACTATCTTGGGAAAACTCTATAATTATCTTCAAAATGCCAATTAAACATGTGGTGGTTGTGAGGTTGTGTTTGCTTGGTGTTTTTAGACCACATAGGAACATAGAATTAGGATGGATCCTTAAAATGTTATGATTGATGTCCTTTTATCAAGCTTTTATGTAGGGGTGGGGCAGTGGGGTGAGGTTCAAATGGTAAGGGGTTTGATGAAATATAGAACAATTAAAAAGATACAAACACACCCACAAACACAAGATCCATGCAAAGTTGGTGAAATTATATTTTAAGATGAAGGCAATAGTGTATTTTATGGATTCAAGACATGCACTGAATGATGTGGTTGATGAAAAAAAAATTCATACTATACATAGGAATTATTTGTGCCAACAATCATCAACCTTCCAATTTAAACCTTTGTCTAAAATGCACCATCTAGATTTCATAGTAGATTGAAATTATGTCATGTAGATTGCATTTAAAATTCACATGACTTGCATCCATTAAAAGGGGATACATAGATAATAAGGTGGTAGGTTCTTTGATTGGAAATTTTCTATTGTGAAGGTTTGATGAGGACAACGTGATAACGAAGGTGAGAAGCAATGGAAAGTTAGTTATCATGGGTTTTTAGTGAAGTTTATGTATCAATTTACACACTTTTGCTTTATAAAACCTCTCTTCCCTATATATATTCCCCAAGCAAGGCACACCATAGGTAACCTTAAATTACTTGGATCCCTTCACATCGTATATAAGATATTTTAATTCCTTTATGCTTTCAATTATTCCCCTCATCTTCTCTTTTCATTATCAAATTCTCTTTCTATTATCTTTTCAATAAATCAACAATATATTCATCCATTCAATATTCTACCACTAAAGGCATACATTTGGAAAATACATATTCATATTTCACCCCTAATTACATTTTCATCCCCAAATTTTGTTCATCATCTGAGTCAATGATCTATCCTTTCTTGCCTCTCCCATAGGGCTAGCTCTAATAGAAAATTCATATACAAATATTAGTACTTGGTTCATGTTTATCCATATATGTCAGATGTTCATCCATATACATAGATTATTATACTTTGTTTCTAGCCAGATATTAGAGGTCTTCCTATCCATGATGTTTTTAGAAGCACCAAACGTAGAATCAGAATATTACTTCATCCATATATATATATTACTACATTACTATGTTTCTAGCTATATTTTAGATGTCTTCCTATCCCTGATCATTTTGGAAGCACCAAATGTAGAATCAGAACAAGAATTTAGTAGTCCCTGATCAAAATAAAAAAGGAAGAATGGATTCCAAAATTAAATGAATAGTAAGATTAAATCCATATGTCTATATGACTATATTTACACTTCTTACATTAAATACAATCATTTTTTTACTTTTTTGGGGAGACTGTAATAGATGAATGGGGAAATTATGGTTGGAACATCAAAACTTCTATAGGGTTAAAGTAAATATATATTTAATCTTTTGATGATTTATTCTTTCATCCTGAACAATCTAAAGAGAAATTAAGAATTTTCCATTTTTTTTACATATTAGGCTTTGAGAAACACAACAATCCTAAGGTAGAAGTTTTACTAAGGAGACCTAATTCATGACTATGATTTGGAACTATGTTTGTCATATGACTAGTTTGACTTTTGAAATAAGATTGAAAATCCATTCACCAAACAAAAAATTAATAAAGTATTTGTAATGACATCTGTTTAAGGATTTCTCTAGTTCAGTTTAGGGTTTACTCTCATCAATATTGGATGGATTTTCACAATAACCTTCTACACTATATGTATTTTTAAAAATTTACAAGTGAGAGAAAATTTTGAATTCCGGTCCCTGTAGAAAATGATAATAATATGTTCTATGAATCTGATTTTGTACTATAGTGAAATGACTGCTTATTTATAATAATTTGTAACCCTTTTAAAAGTTACAAAAGTGGAGCCTTCTTTCTCAACAAGTGATGGGGGTACAAATGGACACTATATCCAATTCTCAAAAATTTGTGTCTAAAAATGGTTATGAATATTACTTTTTCAGTGAGAAAACACTGAAAAATGGTGAGATTGGATTTGTTGATGAAAGAGGCATCTTGTGCATAGGAAATCTTTTAATTCAGTAAGTTTTATTGTGTAGGTTTGAAGCTGTGGTTTTTTTTTTATTCAATATGAATGTAACCTCAAATTACTTCGATCCTTTCACACTGTATAAATTTTTTTTGTAATCCTTTATGCTGTCAATTATTAAATCATAGCATTTGAATGAAGAGAAATTTTGAATGGATAACTATCATTAAGATTTTTCCATATTTTAGTACATATTACAAATCCATCATTTTATTATTTTTTGATATATGATCACACCTTATTCATAATTTTTGATTTATCATTTATTTTTTTGAAAAAATCAAAATCATGAAAGTAGACATTATACCCAAATGAACTACCTAAGTATATATGTCTAGGCAATTATGTTTTCCACTTTGATGTTTTCTAGCTTCCATTTAAAGGAGCTTCTTAAAAACTACTATTTATCTTTAATATGAACTTTTTTGTATGATGGATTGCTTTCAAATAAGCATCTAGGATGCTATGATCTATAATGTTATAATGTTATCCTTATACTAACCCCAATCTTGTTGTTTTTTGTTTTGTTTCTAGAAATCCAAATGTAACTCCTCCATCAATGAATTTGAAGAGTCGAGCATGTCATGTTTCTTGATCATCCTCGTAAGCTACAGCTAAAGGTAATGTCATCAATATTTTATATATCCAAGCAAAAATCCCTACCGTCTTACTTTCTTCAAGTTATACAACATATTTCAAGTAGATTTACCTAAGTCTCAAGGATAGGGATTGGGAGATGATAAAAAAAATCTCAATTTTTTATTTAATTAAAATTCTCATATTTTTATTTATTTATATATTAAGAACTCATTAGTGAAGAATTTGTAATTCATTATGTGATTATTTTCTATAAAATACATGGATCACTCATCATATCATGAAATTATATATATATATATATATATATATATATATATATAGTTTTGATTTATGTAGTGTACAAGAAGGTGAATGTAGGAAATTGAAACCTATATGGGGATTGAACCTATGATCAATCAAAATAGATCAAAGAGGTAATACATTATTTCTAAGCATGTTTACATATAAGGATATTTTTGTGTTCAATGTTTGATTCTATATTTTTGGTGAGGATTTATTTGATTTATAACATGTCATGAAAGTAACTTGGAATTTATGGTCAATGTTTGTTGATGTGTTTCCGGTGAGGATTTCTTTTATTTGTAGCATGTCATGAAAGTAACTTGGACATTTTATTTATATTTGGTGCAGAAATTCAAGTCCATGATAGTGCAAGCTAACTCATTCTATTAGTGTGACTTAATGATATCCAAAATTAGAGCAATGTAGAGGGTCCTAAATAATGGTGGCCAATTCTTCGAGTTATTCATATCTAAAAGGAGAAGAAATATGCAGAGGAAAAAATTTTGGTCATATTAAACTAATAGCTTGTAATATAAAAAATAATATTAATAAAAAATATATTTATATTTGAGGGGCTGAAATCCCCTTAGGCCCAAAGGAATGGACCATGGTCATTTCTGAAGGTTCTGTGTCTTTCTAAAGGTTAAAAAGGATGGCCAAATGGGCCATAGTCATCCCTCAAGGTCCTGTGTATTTGTGTGTGTGTGTGTGTGTAAAGTATTATTAGTTTCTATTTTTTATTAAAAATATATTTTTAATAGGATAAAATAAGTTAAAAATATATAATCTTGATAAACAATGACCCCACAATTTTGAAAATATATTTAAAAATCACAAAGCATTTACCTTATAAAAATAATTCCCAAGGAACACTTATAAATAGTTTAATAATACACCATCTTAACAATTGTAAAGAAAACTATAAAACTCTTGATAGGCACATCAAAAAATTGACACTACAATAACTACACAACTTGCTTGATAAAATACCCATTTAAACCTATCTTATAAAAATTCTTCCCACATTATTGGAGACACTTTAATGAAACACAAACATTTGGACATATTCAAAATATATTCTTAAATAAAAGAACAATACATTAAATAATAACAAAGTAGAGTACAAAATAAAAATATAAATTACAATGCTCACTTCATAAAATATGTTACATATCATTGCATCTGTTAATGGTTACAAAGTTAGAGAGTGTAACAACTTGGCATGATTTAATAATAATACTATTTCCTTAAAAATAAAAAATTAAGTTAAATAAGATTGTCAATATTATTAATAATTTATAATGAATGATAACATGCATGTGGAAAGCATATTGGGTTAATATAATTAGCATGTTAAAGTAATAGGCTAGGTAGGTATAGATGAAATAGAAGTAGTAGGTCCAAATAATAATATAGATAGAGATTTCCCAATCACTCTTAGCAATAGAGATAATGGTATAGGTCCAAGGCCTTATCCATATTTCAATATTCATCACCATCATTAACATATGAATCATCCTCCCAAATCATTCCTATGATCAGGATCTAATGAATGAGTCATTTATCCTAGACCTCTCAATCCATGTGGTACATAATGGTGCATGTCCATTTTCTATCCTAGGATTTCATGTTTTGCTAGACTGAAATGAACAAATGCATCTGAATGTGCCATTAAGGTATATCTATAAAATCCTCAAATCCAAGCTCATGAATGTGAATGTGTCATATCCATATATAAATTTAAATAGTGGCAATATTCAATAGATCTAGATAGGGTCGAAGGAACTCTTTGAGTGATGTCTATTTAGGATTAGAATCCTATATCCCTTAATTCAAGCACAAGTAGCCCATGTGGATAACATGGGCAATGGTTGATATACCCCATCTAAGCACCAATTTAACTTGAACAATCACCTTTTCCCTATGTAAAGCTCTTACTATCGTTATTAGCTACCCTATTGCCTTTTGAAAAGCTCCTCCTCTTGTTATCAGATATCAATATGTGAGGTGCAAGAGAAGATATTATTTTGAGAATTTATCTCATATTCAATGGAAATAATATCACCTATTGAGTGTCATATTTCATATGCAAGAATGAATTGAATTTGTATGAACCACAAAAATAACGTGTGTTATGTTTCTACTTCAAACATTTGGGAAAGATGAGCATTAAACCTATCTCTTTACTAAAGAGAAAGTATGACTAGTGACTTCAAAACACCATTCCACCCTTTCTTTCCAATCATGAGATGAGTGTTCTATTTCATCAATTGCCCCTCCGATATCAAAAAATGAATGAAGATCTTCTAAGTATATAAAGGAGGAGAAGGGGGTAACATGTTTCTTACCTCTTGATAAATTTGTTACTAATGTCGACACTAATTTTTGTTTTCAAAATTTGCTTCAAAATGTAATCACTACTCTATGTCAAAAAGTGACTTGTGTGGTAGTCAATTAGTTAGTTAGTCAATTAGTTAGTTAGTCAATCAGTTGGCTAGTTATATGTAGATGGGTAAGTGCACAAAGTTGGGGGACAAAAAGGGGCATACATGTGGACATGATTTTTGTAAAATTTTAGAAATCTAAACTTGTATAGATAATTTGAGATATCTACACTCCAAATTTGAGGATGGTTTATGAATGTGAAATGTAACATTTCAAGTCTAGTTTCCAAAACAATACCTTTTAAAATACATTGTTATGTACAACTAGGTCAAACATCTAAAATTTAAAAAAGAACTCCTATTTTTTTTAAGAAAACAAAGTAGATAGACAACTGTGTGGGGCACAATTTTTTGAGAAATGTTTAATATTCCTTGAAACCCTTTGAGGAACATTTATATAGGATACTCTAGATTGTGACCTATATTTTTTATATTTTTTCAATGAATATATTTTTTAATGAATTTTTCAAGTAAATATATCTGAAAAACTGACAAAAACATGGATAGTCATTTGTATGAAGTGCCTAACTACGTCAAAAAAAATGATAATCATTTTTTAAAAATGTATGTAGAATTAAGCCTCGTTTGTAACCATATAACATTTTTTTCCCTTGGATCAATGAAATACAAATTACACTAACATTTATAAGCATGTATATTAGTAACATGTAGTGGCTTAAAAAATCTATAACTAGAAATCAACATAGTTTGAAACATTAAATTAGTTAAGAAATTATAAAAATTATATTTTTGGACAGAGAAGAGCATGATCATTGTGATGGTATTAAGTTTTTTAATTTTACCATTGAAATTTGTAGCATATTTAGTGATTGAAGTTGAGTTTTGTCATTTTTATGATAACTCTTATACTCGACTGTTGATTGATAGGTTCAAGCCTTCGGGTTGGGAATCCAAACCAATCTTGAGCCAAAAGGCATAGTGTTTGAATTCAAATTCAAATAGAGTGATCATGTTAATAATGTGATCATGTAAGTAACATGATCACATTAATAAAGTTAATATAAGTTTACATTTATTTCCTTATAATTTAAGTAACGTTAATATAAGTTTACATTTATTTCCTTATACTTTAAATTTATTTTAGTAAATATAAGAAATTAGGGTCACTCTGCATATAATAGAGTTTGTATCATAGTTGCATTCCTTATGATGTGGAAAATAGTTTTTAAAAATATATTCTAGTCAGTAATTAAGCATTTTTAACATCTAAGTATTATACCTAGGGATTTAAGGGCATAAATTTTGTAATTGACATCTTTTTTGGTAAACATATAGTCATTTTTAGGTTTTTGTGCCTTAAAGATTGATTCTTAGCATTTATAAGAGTCTTAGGTTTGTCAAAATTGAAGTTTGAAAACTAATCACTTTGAACTTGATCCAAAGTGGTGTGATTGGGGTAGTTTACATCACATTGATGACCTACACACATCAAACAACCATTTTTTGTTAATTTCACTTGTTCATCATCCCTCCCTCATCCCTGATCACTTCTTATTCATACCTTATTACCCCTAATCACTCTCTCATCATTCCTCATTTTCCATAATCAATCCCTCATTGACATTAATTTTCCTTAATCATCTTTAATCACTCCCTTATCATCCATAACCACTCCTTCATTGAGCCTCACTATCTGTCATCATCCCTAATCACTCCCTCCTCATCCCTCATCATCCTTAATCACTCTTTCCTCATCTGTTATCATCCCAAATAATTTATTCATCATTTTTCACCATCCCTTTTCACTCCTTCCTCATCCCTCCTCATCCCTAATGTCTCCCTCATTGACCTTCATTATCCCTCATAATCTCTAATCACTCAAGCTTATTATCCCTAATCACTCCTTCATTGACTAACACCATCCCTCATCATCTCTAATCACTCCTTCCTCATCCCTCATAATCCCTAATCTCACATTCCTCATCCCTCATCATCATTAATCAATATTCATTCTTTCTTCATCCTTCATCATCACCAATCACTCCCTTATTGACCCTCACCATCCCTCATCAATCCATCATTGACCCTCACCATCCCTCATCATTCCATCATTGACCCTCACCATCCCTCATCATTTAACATAAGTATATCCTCTAAAGGTATTTTTGGTTTCAACAATATGTTGTTCAATCCATTATAATAGGTATTAACTATTTTCCAAGACATATTGTGTTGTCATTACCCATTTGTTATAATCAATTTCATTATTGAATGAATTGGATGATCTTCTAAATTTATAATCAAGTAACATAAGTATTAACATAGAATATATTCTAAATTTTAGTTCATTGAATTATCTTTGTTATGCAACTGACTAGATGAAACTTTATTTGATTCCACCTTTGGTAACTTGGTTTAAAGGATAAAAATTAAACACAAATCTCTTGTATAGTTTTATAATTCTAAGAATATTTAAATCATATGCAAATTTAATTGGTGTTTCCCATTCTTATATGACTTGAATATTGGTTAGGTTTACACATGTTAACCTTATGTGTGTAATGTATCCCAAATATTTTATCTCTTACATGAAAATTGAAAATTTAATCATGTTATCATAAAAATGTGTTTTTGCAAAATGTGAAACACTAGTTCAATATGGTGTAGATGTTCATCCCATGTTTTCTAAAGATTAGGGTGTCATCAAGGTAGATTAAAAAAGGGCATATTGAAAGGGCCTGAGGATGTCACTAAAGATCTCAATGAATGAATTCTCTACATGAGTTAACCCAAAATGCATAACCAACTAGTCAATCAATCCTTGTTTTGTTTTTGAGACTATATTCCATATGTATAGATGTTTAACATGAATATGATGATACCTAAAATTAAGATCAATTTTGGAAAAGACTTATACACCATGGATATGGTAGATAAAATTCATTAATATTTAGATAAGTATAATAGTTCTTCAGTTTAATCCTTTTAAGATTATTTTTAATTGATTCACAACCTCATGTCCCATCCTTTTTTGGCAGAAGCACAATTGGGATTCTACAAGGCAATGATTTGGGCATGATGTGTCCATTATATATGATTTCATGGATCTACCACTTGATCATTTCATTCTCTACAATTGATATGTTGTATAAAGAGGTTTGAGGTATAGGGAGTTAAGGGATCAAATCAATCATATTGTTTAATTTACAGTATGTAGGAACTTATTTAGGTGACTAAAAGATATCCTTGTATTCATCTAGTTTATGGTTGAATTATTTTTTGTTTCTTATTGTTGGATAAACCACACTATGATATGGTGCCATAAGGATGTTATTACATTTAATTATTAATATCAAGAGTACACTTATTACTATAACTAACAATGTTTCAATTCTTGACACTAATGACTTAAAGCTTATGAACTAACTATGATATATGGTATTTTAGATCAAGATAATTTATCACAAAATTTCAAGGATTTACTTCATAGACTACATGTCAATGGTAAATAAATGTTGACAACATGTAAAACATCACACACCTCTAATGGTGAGATGTCATAAAGGATTTCATCTTAAAAAAAATTGATTTTGTACACTAAGAGACACTACTAGGAGATCCATTTCTCAAGGCCTACACTAGCTTATGGTTATAGATGATGTAACAATTTCTAGTTTGAATTTTCTTTTAAATCCTTAGGATAAATTAAATTATTCTAACTTCCATTGGAAATGATGAAGTGTACTGGCTCACCATTGATCTACATTTATTAATGAAACAATATTTTTAATTTATATAATTTTTTGTTGGGGGGAAGAAGAGATACTTTTAGTATTGACCATATCCTTGGGTTCATAATATATTATCTACTTACCTTTTTATATTACTAGATAACTTATACCCACTTCTCAAGATGTGCAATTAGAGAGTTCAAGTATGACACTCTTCATTGGATTGAATATTGAAGTTATGAATTAAGCACCACTTTCCAAACATGGACAACTTATTAAATTCATTTGAAAATTATTTTCCACTCTTTGATATGTTGAATATATCAATATACATACAAATAGAAGGCCTTTAATGTAATTATTTAGATCATAAAATTTCCTCATATAGAAAGTAATTGATTGGTTTTAGGAAATCACATAGTTTGGTAATCTTCATATTTACTACCATTGTTGGTACTACGGTTGTTTTAATTTATTCTCTTTTTTTGGTGGATCTTTAATTTTAAATTACATCATTTATAATAGGCCCATATTTTTTGATAGGTGCTAAATATTTATGTATCAAATTTGACTCCACATCATTTTTATCACTATGTCTTATATTTTATTCTATCATTCAACTTTCCACTTATAGCTACTTACATTTTAAAACCCCAACAAAATACCACCTTCAAGGTATTATATGGAGTGATTAAGGATGAGGAGGTATGAGGATGTAATGAGTAGAGATGATAAGAGATTCAATAGGGATGGTGAGGGTCAATGTGGGAGTGATTAGGGAGGATGGGAGAGTGATTAGGGATGGTGAGGGTTAATGAGGGAGTGATTAGGGGTGAGGAGAGAAGAGGAAGGAGTGATTAGAGATGATGAGTAATGATGGATTAGTAAATAGGGATGATGACGGATGGTGAGGGTAAATGAGGGAGTGATTAGGGATGACTTGTGGATTTGTCAACCATAAAGGCTGAGTATGTTGCTATCATAAAGGTAAGAAAAGAGATGATTTTGTTATCACAATTTGTGGAAGAGTTGGGGCATAAGTAGGAGGAAGGTAAGTTGTATAGTGATAGTCAAAGTGATATACACCTAGTAAAAAAAATTGCCTTCCAATTTAGGATGAAACATATACAATTGAGGTACTATTTCATTAGGATAGATTTAGAGGAAGAGAAGTTGAAGCTAGAGAAGATTCACACCAGTTAGAATACTATAGACATGATGACCAAGGTGTTCAAAAGGGAGAAACAGAAGCTATGTTCGGCTTTCATTGGCTTTCACAGATGATAGTGGAGGGTTAAGAATCTTGTTTAGAGAAATCATTGTTCAAGTGGGAGATTGTTATGTTGTGGAGCCTATTTCCACATTATAATGTATTTCAAATATTGTAAATTAAAATTTATTATACATGCTTAATATATTTCAAATATTATACATTAAAATTTTTAGGATCCCCCTTTCCCCAAAAGTATAGATATGTGGTTTATTTGTAATTTTATATTTGTGGTGTTATTACCCTTGATTAAAGGGGGAACCATTATGGGTTGACTTGGACCTTGGTTTTGGTACCAATTATTTTTTAAAACTACTATGCTATTTACCTATTGATATAATTATATATAGATGGAGATATATTAGGTAAAATATATCGGAAGAATTGAGTTTGAGAAGGTGAATAGAGTGTGTGAATTCAAGTGTGAGTTTGAGATATTTTGTTGAGCATAACTCCAAATAATATTTATGCATTGTAATTATGAGAAGACTAATCTAAGAGTGGATTGTACTCTTATAAGCTTGTAATAAGATCTAAGCAAGTGTTTCTTGGTGGATGTATCCCACATTAGATGAACCAGATTAAATCATGTCTACTTATTTTGTATTTATATTTATATTCTTTATGTATCTCTACTCATAGCTCTTGTTATTGTGATTCTATGAAATTGTTTTGCATTAATTTCTATTTTACTCCTAAAAATATATAGGGCCAAAAAATATATATATTATGGGACATGCTAGAGAGGTAAGATAACATAGGGCATATTTATATAGAGGAATAAATAGATAGATTCTTGCCCCCACTTGGATATATATAATGTTATCACCCTAGATACATATGTATTCACCACATAACCCTATATATCTTATCAAGCCCCCTAAGCTTTATTTATAACTAGATGAAGACAAGCTCCCCTACCTTCCTAACCACATTAAGGGATGCACCCCACCCTATATATAGATAAAGGAGAAATCCTAACCACTTACCTATATATCCATAGGTAGATCTCTAGCCCATATTTAGGATTCATTTAGATTCCCTAATAATCTCATATCATGCCTCATTATATATACCACTTTATAGTCTAGTCTTCTCTAGATAGAGGAACCTAGCCAACTATCCCTATGTATAGATACATCCCTACCCACATAGATTAATACAAGACTTAGATAACCTACTATTTTATTTAGTTTCCCTATACTATATGGTTCCTACTTCATGTTACATATATCATACTTAGATATAATTATTACTGAATATATCCTCCTCTTGACCTCTTAGTATCATCTTATATACCATCCTTCATATATATATCAACCTATCTTTATATGGTGCCCACCACCCCTTTATATATATGGGAATTTTGGTATCCCTATATATAAGTATAGATATAGCATTGTGTTCACTCCTCCCACACATATCCCATATATAGATACCCTATCCATATACATGAAAGGTCACCCATGACCTTAGATATATAGGGAAGGGCATTCCCCTAGCCTATATATACATGGGATCCCCATTAATATCTCTCAATTATCAATCCCCACATCTAGATAGATCGATATATAGATGTCATGCACCCATATATATATATCAATAGGTAAATGATGTACCCCCATATCTATATAGAAGGGAAAACCCAAATTCCTTAGTGGGGACACTCCTAGATGCATATATAAGAAACCCTACTCATGATGATAGATAAGATATATATAGGGGCCAAAAAACTATATATTGGTGTGGGGAACACATGAGAAACCCTTACCAAAATATAGACCCCACAATAGCTCATGACCCTACCCTCCATACCTCATAGGATACTAACCTATATTTAGCTCACAGGCTACTCATTTATATTTTGCTCTTGTGCTACTCTTGAAAATCCCATAACCAACTATCGAGGCCATGTGTGTGTGTGTGTGTGTGTGTGTGTGTGTGTGTGTGTGTGTGTGTGTGTGTGTGTGTGTGTGTGTGTGTGTGTGTGTGTGTGTGTGTGTATTATATTATATTACACACACACACACACACACACACACACACACACACACACACACACACACACACACACACACACACACACACACACACACACACAGATATACATACATACATACATTCATACACACATACATACATATAATATTATATGTGTGAGTCTGTGTATACATATAGATATACACATAAATACATATACACACACATATACATGTGCGTGTCTATATATATATATATATATATATATATATATATATATAGAGAGAGAGAGAGAGAGAGACATATTTATGTGTATATGTATATGTATGTATGTATGTATGCATGTATATATATGTATGTATATATATTTATATGTATATGTATATGTGTATGTGTATGTGTATGTATGTATGTATACACACACACACACATTCCTACACACATATTGCATATACGTACACATGCACACACACATGCACACACACACACACACACACACACACACACACACACACACACACACACACACACACACACACACACACACACACACACACACACACACACACACACACACACACACACACACACACACACACACACACACACACACACACACACACACAAAAACGCGCGCGCGCGCGCGCACACACACACACACACACACACACACACACACACACACACACACACACACACACAAAAACGCGCGCGCGCGCGCGCACACACACACACACACACACACACACACACACACACACACACACACACACACACACACACACACACACACACACACACACACACACACACACACACACACACACTCACACACACACACAGAGACATATATGCATACATGTATATAGTCCTAGATACTAATCTGATGAAAATTCCCATTTCCAACTCCATATCCATGTATATAGAGGGCCAAAAAAACACTATCTTAATGGTCCATTATATATAGATAGGGGATTACCTATATAACCTAATAATTATATAACACCCACCATATTATGTATGTAATCTAGATATTACCCACCCTTATATCTATATTGGGTTATGGAGAATGATGCCATTGTATTATGTACACAATCTAGGATAGTACCCCCTATATCTATATATAGAACTAGATGGATAAATTTATAAATTGTTAAAATAACCATTAAAATACACTTTATAATACCCCTTTCCACACTATTAGAGTCAGTTAAATAAAACATGAACATCTTGCACAATATCGAGACACTTGAGTTAAACACAAGAATTTTGATCAATTCAAAAATATTCTCAAACACACACACACACACACACACACACACACACACACACACACACACACACACACACACACACACACACACACACACACACACACACACACACACACACACACACACACACACACACACAACAAAATAAAAAATTTAAAAATGAAAATATAACAATATAATAGGCACTTGGATAGTTACATTTGTTTAATGGTTAAAAAATTACAAAGTATAAAAACTTGGTACAATTTAATGATAATAATATTTATTTACAAATTCAAAAAAATTATGTTAACTAAAAAATTCAATAATATTATTCATTTATAATGATTAATAATGTGTGTGTGAGAAGTGTGTTGTGTTAAGTAGAAATAGGAGGTCATAGGCTAGGTAGGTATATGTTAGTTAGAATTAGTAGGTCCAAGTAATATGATAGGTAGGTATAGGTTAGTGGAGGCCATATTAGCTTCCACCTTCATGTGGTTGGCCTGTTTACTAGGGAATAAAATATTCTCAAAGCTAAGAGAAGCTTGGTGTTTAGTTCAACTCTTTTAATTTATCAATATAAACTTTTTGAAAAGAAAAATAATAATTATAAAATATCTTTTAATAAAAAATAAAATCATAATGTTAAATATATAATTTATATTTTAAAATAATCAAAGTTAGATGTTTTCATAAACAATGACTATAATTTCTTA
>JARHVA010003089.1:160000-217500 GCA_037957365.1 Torreya grandis
AATGAAACTAATTCAAGCCTAGTTTAAATGTTATAAACCTATATATGTAAATAGTTATAGAGCATGGTAGACACATAATAGGAAAACCTATTGATAATAATATACAAAATAATTAGACTATGATTCCATACATATAGCTGAGGTAATGAGAGATTGAAAGTTAAAAAAATCAATTTTAGTACTCTTTATTTTTTGATTAATTAAATGAGGATTGGTAGATCGTCATCACCTAGGAAAAAAAAGATAGACCATTTTCCATGCATATTTTTACATGTGTTATGGATGTTAGATCTATTAGGAAGTCAAATATTTAATTTCTTTATTTATTTGATATCTAATATTATGAAAACATGTTAAACCTATTAAGTTGAAGTCTTATGAAAACTCTATGAGTGTTCACATACATTTGGAGTGTTTATTATTGAATATAATTCATACAAAATTCTTAATTTTTTAAAGATAAAGGTTTTGATTGAGGACACTTAAGGGATTTTATATATAATAATTTGATAAATGACTACTTTAAAGTAACAAGTGTTAGCTATAAATTTAGTTATTAGATTTCATCATATTTTTAAAAATGATTGATGTAAACTTTTCTCCTCTTATTTATAGGCATTACTATATCATTTTTTTATTGTGAATTATCAATGGACACTTTATCTTGAAAATGAATCATAATAGATTAGGTAGGTCTTTAAGTCCTATGATATTTATTTAATGAGCTTTTGTAATGGTAGCTTCCTTAAGAGTAGCTCGGTTCTCTTCCAGTAATTTATTTTATCAAAGAGAAATAATATCTAACATATATCAATGGGGATTATTCATTCCACCTATGGTAGGGGACCTCTTTCTATTAGAGTTGATTTTGATGGGCATTATTTATTCCTCCTATCAATTTTCTTGTCATTTGTTTTGTACAAGCCACATCTTCCATTACTAGGCAACTGATTATTTAATGCAGTTACTTTTCAATATTATAAATACCATGAATCATCAATATTTTCATACTTAATATATTATTAGTTAGGGAAAAAATTCTAGTATTCACAGACAAGGAAAAATATAAGTTAAATAACCAAAAAACATACTTATAATTCAATGCCAAATATCATAATATTCAATGGTTAAACTTAGATTTGTCTTTAAAAAAACAATGAAACTTGTAAGTAAATTACTAATTATGAGTCAAACAAGTTATTTATTTTTGTTAGTATTCGACTCATAATATCACATAAAAATCAATATATGTATTTTGGTGAAGATTACAATGAGATGACCTAGTATTAAATCAACTTAATATTATGTAATGTTCTCTTCTTTTAGATTATTCATGAGGTGAGCTAGTTTGGTGAGGATTACAATAAGATGGCCTGGTGTTAAATCAACTTACGATTATGGCCCATTCTATTCTTGGAGCTTATTCACATGTTGAGCCAGTTTGGTGAAGATTATAATGAGATGACATGGTTTTAAATCATATTAAGATGACAGCCTATTCTCTTCTTTGAGCTTATTCACAAGATGAGCTTTTGTATTATTCTTGTGCAAATGATCTTCCTATACTACACAAAAGGTGTCTTAGAGAACCATGTTTTTTGGACATAAAGAATAAGAAAATAAAGACATTATTGATTTTAAGCTCTCCCTCATCTTAATCATGTTACAGATAATTATTTCATTTATTTTGGCAAGCTAAAACATGATCCAATAGCTTTGTTGAATTTTTTTGGTAACCTTCATATTTGTTTATAACCTCGATAAATAACATATAGTAGAATTAACTTACGCTCACATTTTGAAAACATAGCCATCCATAAAAGTTACATAGAGGTTTTCATTTTTTTTTATTTTTTTAAATTATTTTTTAAAGTCCATGTTTTAATTTTTATTAATTGTTTTATGATGTCCATGTTTTCATATCTATGGATAAGGTCATATATCCATATACAAAATGTAGATGGACCCATGCACCAAATGAATTAGGGGGAAAATAAAAACTACCAACATAATACACACCATATAAGGCATGTGGACTAGTAGAGAGGTGGATCTAGTGTTTCCCTATAACATAAGCCTAGCTTTTGTTGTTTCCCTATACCCATTTATCATTGACATATCCAGCCGTCATGCTAGTTAAATTTCATATAGCTTTGAAGCAATGTTTCATCTATAATTATATTGACAAATGCCATGATCAAACCCAAATGCGCCTCATGTTAATATTTTTTGAGAGGGTTTAAATGATGAGTACCATGGCTTAACCAAAATAATTTGTTGATCTCAAATCACATTAAGACATCTTGATGGTCTTGGAAAACCACTTTTATATCTTCTTCAAAATCAAAAACCACAATGAAAAATCCTTTATCACAAGGATAAATTCCAAAATAACATGAATTCACATAATAATTGAATACATATTGTGTAAAAATTTTGTGTTTTCATACAATGTTCTACTAAACAATTTTAGTTAATATATCTTGATTAACCAAAATTAAGTAAGTGATAGCACCATTTTTGATTTTTTCATGATCAAATATCATTATTTATTAGAATTTTATTTAATTAAGTTATAATTTGGTAAAACAATAGATATTCACATATAATTACATCCTAATCCAATAATTTTTTCTCAAATAATGGCATCGAATTGTGAAATTAAAAAAGAGGGTGATAAAATTGCCTTATTTTCTTGTGTAAGAAGATCAGTCCATCATTGTAAATTTGCAAATAAGTACTCTGAATAAGTCAATAAGCCATATTGTTAAGACAATAATCCATATTATGATTCAAAATTCATTATAAAGAGTCTTATAGGTCCTATGTTATATAAAGAGTCATATAATTTGGTTATTTAAAGGTGTCTAAGTCATCAAAGTCTTCTCAAGAACACTTCTATATATGTATAAAAGCCTTCCAACCAAAAGTTAGATTTAAATATTCAAATTATAAAAGAAGGCCTATAAATCCTTATGGTAAATTTTAGGGGTATGAATGTTTAAGTAAGGGTCATAATAGGTCAATTACCTAATGTTAAATGCATTTTTAATAATGTAAAGAGTTAAACACCTCATCATGTCTCTAGAATGTAAAATGTTGTGTTGGAAAAGATAAGATTAGCATGTACTAAGTAAAGAAGAGGGTTTTATAGGAAGACTACATCTTTTCACAATCTTAAAACCTATATTTCTAATAATATAGAATAAATAAGGTCTAAGGAGAAGGTTTGTCAAGATAATTATAAGAATTAGATCTGCAAGTAGGCCTAAAATATTGTAAATGTTTGATCAATAAAGAAGTATTTCTATTGAATAAATATTTTTTTATATTCCTCTTGTATATGAATATATATCTCTTATGTTTTCATGAAGTTAACATGTGCATAAAAGCTCTTAAGGACATGAATATACAAGGAGAAACAAAATTCTATGTTGCATTAAGATTGTAATTGAGGTATTTGAACATGTTTTTAAGTGCAGGGTAGCTCAATGACCATTGGAAATGGTAGAGGTAAGTGTTGTAGGTCTATTAGAATTTAAATTAGGTTTTAAACCCCTTTTAAAGTCTTTAAATGCATCTTTAAGTTTTCTTAATCTCATTCAAAAACCTAGGGTTTTAGGGACCAAGAAAGTATCATAACTTTTAAATTTGATATGGATATGGGGGAAGGTATTTATAGTGTCTTAAAATTGTTTTTAGGTCTAAATGAGGTCTGAAGAGTGATTTATTAATGATTGTGTGTCTATAAGTTCATTGGAAAACAATAAATCTTGTTTGAAAGCTTTTTAAAAAACATAACTCTAAAAGTATCCAACTGGAAGACATGAAACTTGGTGTGCATATTATAGACAACCTTATTAAACTATACCAACTAGACATAATTCCTAATACATCATGACCAAAGTGATGTAGAGGACTAAAGTTTTATGATTATGGAAGAAAATTAGCATTTTAAGAGAACATAGGTGCATACCTTCAATTATATACTTATTAAGGTCTTGAGAACTTACATGAATTTGTGTATCAATGTTATACAGTTGTTGAAGGTGACTTAAATTATTTTATAACATTTATAATAACAAATTTATTTTCAATAATAATAATGGTAAATAAGAGATAACATAGTAGGTGATCATCCTTAGGAGTTTAAGAGACTGTGGACTTAGATAAGGCCTAAGAGTGAAGATAAAGTTTATTAATAAAGAGATCAGACTTTAGTGATGATTCAAAGGGATGTTTAGGGTTATAATAGATTGAAACATTTAATCACAAAATATCAAAACATAATAAAAACATTCAATAACAAAATATCAACAAATGGTTCTTATATGTGCCTAATATACCCTATACATGTATGTAAATCTACCTAATCACATGAAAATAAGTCCTAATCTAGATAAATTTACTCAACCAATGAGATTAACACATAATATAATGACAAATGACTCCCATGTATTGCCAAAATTTCCTAAATCTATATTCATTATTCGATTTCACCTAATTAAGGTCTAATTAGATCAAAGTTAATTAACTAAAATTAACTTAACTTATGAAATAATGACAAATGCTACTCAAATATAACCAATGTATCTTAAGTTTGTATAGAGCTATCAATTTTCACATAATTGGGGCCTAATCAAGTCAAAAATGATGGAATGACATTTGATCACAAGGTATCAATTTTGATAGGACCTAAGTTCCCCAAATCTCTGACAAAACTTGTCAGAATTAAGAGCACACATGATTACCATTGTATAAGCAACTTACATGCGGAAATAACCAGAAGAACAAATAACTATCAATGAGAAAACACACAGAATATGAGAGGCAACACATAATTGTATTCAACTCATTACAAGGAAATTACAATAAAGAGATCACACTCTTCTTCCACCTCTGTGAGGCTTCCTCCTCAAGGGCTCCAAGTAATCTTCCCACCTAAGTAATCTTCTCTCATAGGTCACAACTAACAACTAACACAAGCTGTTGTTCACCTCATTGTACATCTAGTACAACTGAGTACAAACTGATACTCAAAGTAGATCTCACCATGATCCTGCTCCTTGATGTATTGTTGTCACCTTGGATCCTGCTCCCCCACCGATCTCCTTTTGACCCTCACACATACACACCCCTGCAGACCAACCTGATCTTACTTATCACATGTAGATCTCCACCATGATCCTGCAACACCCTGCATATCAAGCATGATCTTACATACATGAGGAACCCTACTTGATTCCACCATGGGAAGAACTCTCCAAGTTCCACACTTGGGTTCTACAAGTTCAACAAGTTATTCACTTAACAATACAACCCATGAGTCTGTTATATAGATCTCATGCATACACTAATTTAGACAAGTGGCTCAAAGACTCAAACTGGTCTTCATCATGCAAACTTTTCATTCACTTAACTGACTATTCGTCAACAGTAGTTCTGACCACCATAGGTGACCGACGTCGGTCCCTGTCTTCCTGGAGGTGACCGATGCTAGCCGATCCCTACCGAGATCAGTTTCCTTCTACGCTTCCCTTGACAGACGTCGGTTGTGGCCTGCCGATGCTGGTGACTATCATGCTCAAAAACCTCCTTCTATTTGTAACAAGGTGAAGCTTTTAGCTCCACACCCTAAAAATCTCCCACTTGGAGATAAACAGCTGCACCTGTACCCATACCAGTACTCTGTCTAATCTGCATCCTGGCTTGTATTCCTCTTCAAGCTCAATCTTGAAGACTACCCACCACACTCCTTGTGGTGTTAATCCTGTGCCTGAATTTCTTCATTCTCAGCTTACCTTCTTCTACCATTGCTATACTCCCACTCAAACAGCAACCCTTGTGAGTAACCTATAATCAACAAACCACTAACCAGATTTGGCCATCTGTTAGTCAAAACTCGCTCTGAGAACATCCAACCTCGCTTTGATACCATTTGATAGGACCTAAGTTCCCCAAAGCTCTGACACAACTTGTCAGAATTAAGAGCACACATGATTACCATTGTATAAGCAACTTACATGTGGAAATAACCAGAAGAACAATAACTATCAATGAGAAAACACACATAATATGAGAGGCAACACATAATTGTATTCAACTCATCACAAAGGAAATTACAATAAAGAGATCACACTCTTCTTCCACCTCTGTGAGGCTTCCTCCTCAAGGGCTCCAAGTAATCTTCCCACCTGAGTAATCTTCTCTCATAGGTCACAACTAATAACTAACACAAGTTATTGTTCACCTCATTGTACATCCAGTACAACCGAGTACGAACCAGTACTCTAAGTAGATCTCACCATGATCCTTCTCCTTGATGTATTATTTTCACATTGGATCTTGTTCTCCCACCGATCTCATTTTGACCCTTGCACATACAGACCCCTGAAGACCAACCTGATCTTACTTATCACATGTAGATCTCCACCATGATCCTGCAACACCCTGCATATCAAACTTGATCTTACATACATGAGGAATCCTACTTGATTCCGCCATGGGAGGAACTCTCCAAGTTCCACACTTGGGTTCTACAAGTTTAACAAGTTCTTCACTTAACAATACAGCCCATGAGTCTATTATATAGATCTCATGCATACACTAATTTAGATAAGCGACTCAAAGACTCGAACTAGTCTTCATCATGCAAACTCTTCGTTCACTTAACTAACTGTTCGTCAATAGCAGTTATGACTACCATAGGTGACTGATGTCGGTCTCTATCTTCCTAGAGGTGACCAACGCTGGCCAATCCCTACCGATGTTGGTTTCCTTCTACGCTTCCCCTGACCGATGTCGGTTGTGGCCTATCGACGCCGGTGACTGTCATGCTCAGAAACCTCCTTCTGTTTACAACAAGGTGAAGCTTTTAGCTCCACACCCTAACAAATTTTCCTTCTTAAGATCTTTTCACTATCATACAAATAAGTCAAACTTTTCCATAATAACCCAAATATTAATCTTCTTTGATACCAAAAATGATCTATATAAACTCTCAAGTCATTAACTTACTATAATTCACAAATCATAACCTTTTATTCTACTTTAAATTTAATCTAAAATGACATCTTAATTTATAAATTGATATATAATTAGTGTATATTCATTATGTTGGAAGATAGAAATACTTAATAATTGAATATATATGAAAAAATATCTTTACAAAACTAACAACAATGGAGACAAATGACACCAAGAACTTCAACCTTAAAAACCCCATAGGGTGTAGGTAAAAACTAGTTGGAAGAGGTAATAGCCTTCAATATCCATTTTAGATACATCTTCCACTACCCTTATATCATTTTATGCCACAACTACCTTTATCTCCATCCTTTGGTCATAGATCATGTTTAAAACCCTAGCACTAGGAGTTGCAATCATGGTTGAAAATAAAGTGAGATAATTCCACCAAAATATTATAATAGTTAAATATGAGCTTATATCTCTCTCTCTCTCTCTCTCTCTCTCTCTCTCTCTCTCTCTCTCTCTCTCTCTCTCTCTCTCTCTCTCTCTCTCTCTCTCTCTCTCTCTCTCTCTCTCTGTTTGTGTGTGTGTGTGTGTGTGTGTGTGTGTGTTAAAAATATCTAATTTACATGTAAATTTATCTAAGACTAAAAATAATATAAAATATTGGATCATTTAGAAAATTAGAGAAATAAAGAGATGTAAAGTTTAGATATGTATATTGAACATTGAGAGAATAGGTGACAAATGATAGAAACTCACAATAGAAAATAATGCTTAACAATGTGTTAACCATTTTGGCCCTACAAGCCAAAATCGGTCTCCTTCCCTTGTTGTTTTGAGCCAGTTTCAAATTTGATTTTTTGCACAAGTCTTTTGGCAAGAGGAGGAACCAGTTCAATGGTTCGACATTGGGGTCTAATGACATGAGCTTTCCAAGAAATTTGAACTTGAACTTTGAACCATTTTTGGCTCATCAGCTTGGTTCAACAACTTGGTTCAAAGGTTTGGTTCATCGGCTTGGTTCATCAACTTGGTTCAATGGTTTGGTTCATCAACTTGGTTCAATGACTTAGTTCAAAAGTTTGGTTCATCGGCTTGGTTCAAAGACTTGGTTCAATGGCTTGGCTCAAAGGTTTGGTTCAACGGCTTGGTTCATCAACTTGGTTCAATGGCTTGGTTCATCAGCTTGGTTCAATCACTTTGAACATGGAAATATTTAATCATTGAACCATTGTTGGTTCAAGCGATTAGTTCAAGCACTTGGTTCAATCACTTTGAACTTAGAAATATTGAACTGTTGAACCGTTGAACCATTGTCAGTTTAAGCGCTTGGTTCAATCAATCGGTTCAATCAAAGGGTTCAATCAGTTGGTTCAAAGCAGTTGGTTCAAGTGGTCAAATGAATGAGTAGAACATAGTATTGAATCATTGAATTTTTGAACCATTAAACCAATTACTAGTTCAATCAGTCAGTTCAATCAAAAGGTTCAAGGGAGTCTCCCAAAGCTTGAAGGACAAGTGTCCCTGTGGAGGGCAGGGAACACTTGTAAAGGGATCAAAGAAAAGGCCAAAGGAATCAACCAAATGGTGATGGGCACACGAACGTCAACTTTATGACAATGAAATAACGATTGATCTTTAAATAAAAGGTTCAAACTTGAAGGAATTCAAAGGCTTAAAGCCAGAAAGAAGAAATCGTTGAGGAGGGAGTCCAAAGAGTTAAAGAATTAGTAGAAGATAGGCCCTGAAGGATGAAGGAGCCAGAAAAGACAAAGCTAGGAAGAGGCAAAAGAGCCAAGTGCAAAAATAGAAAAAATAGTCCAAGTGGCAAAGGAAGGTGTCAACTCAAGGAGTTACTCTAGTGGTTGACATAGTATCTACCAACTGGTCATCAAGAGGTGCAAACAGTGAATGACACAACCCATTTTTCTTCACTTTACATTGATGAGCAGACAAACCGCATGAATGCCTTGAAGGAACAATCTTATTTGTAGACAAATGACACAAACAATAATTTCACATATGATGTTTAATATATCTTAAATGCCTAAAATCAAAACAAGAGCCAACACAACATTATCCATCAAGCGACTTCCTCTTCCTAATGCTCAGAACACACATGGGCCATTTGTAAAAGGGTGCCAAAAGGCCTCTTTCTTCCTCTATATATTAAAAAATTCTCATTTTGAGAAAGGGATCTCTCATGTTGTAAGGTGAAGCCCTACCAATTTTCACCTAGAATCAATATTATATGCATTTTTTACCTCTATTTTGGTTGGATATATCTCTTAGTGTGTCTGAGTGTTAAAATTGTGTTTAGTCATTTCTTTCTTAATGCTTTCATAGGCTTGATACCAACATACCTGGTATATATAAAGTGTCATTCCTGTAGGTGACAAGAAGAGCTATAACTAGAGCATAGAGGTAAAAGGAAGTTACTAGATAGTGTGTTTTTCCTACAATGCCTATGGTAAGTTCTTTTTCTATGTGTTTTCATTAAAGCCTCCCTATCAAGCTCCTTGTAGCTTGGTCCTTTTTCCAGTTCAAGTGTATGTATGTGTTCTTATGGTTCAGAGTGTGAGTATGAGTAGATCAAACTTGTTTGGTGTATCACCCTCTTAAGTTAGGTTCTATTTTTAGTAGTCCTTCTCTCTTTTCACTCCCCCTCAGTTTATCTATCTATCTATATATATATATATATATATATATTAGCAACATTACTGGAATAACTCATATGCATCAAAGGGAGCTAGCCCTTATCTAGAGACTCTCCCCTCAGTTTTACTAGACCCATAGGCAAGAGAGGAGTTTCCATTGTGATGCGTGGAAGATAGGAGATCATCCTCCTATCAAGGATGCAATCCATAGCGTCAACAATTTTTGGCATGCCTGATAGGATTGAGTTTTAACACTCAACAAAGTTCTAGGATTGATGTTGGTCTTGTTACAACAAAATAAACCATTTTCAGCATCTGGCGACTCCACTGGAGAACATCAGTCCCTCCAGTTAAAGAGCAGTCTAACCTCTTATGCCTAAAATCACCACACATTCTACTGTTAAGGGTGTCCCTTTTGAATTCATGGAATTGCCCTTGAACTTAGCAAAATGACCGAGGTTTGAAAAAACTCATCCTTATTCAGCAAATCACCTTCCTAGACCTGCTATAAGATACACCCATGCAAGAAGGCCCTGGTTGAACCCTGCCATAGCCATGGCTTACCTTTTGTGGCCTTTCATGGTCAAAGTCCTTTGAATCTTCTACATTATGACCCAATTCCAGGAGAATTCCTTAAAAGTGTGCCTCCCTTTAATGGAGAAGGGCCCATTACTGCTATCGAACACATCAAAAATATTGCTAACCTCTGCAATATTCACAATGTCACTGAGGAAAGCATTGTGATCAAATTTCTAGCATTGTCTTTTAAGGGCAAGGATCTAGACTGGTATGGGACTTTGCCCATGAATTCAGTCAATTTCTAGAATGAATTGGGCACCCTCTTAATGAACAAATTTGGGGAGAAGAGTGACCACCTTTCACTTGCCAAGCAATTGACCACTATGAAAAGAGCTCCACATGAATTCATGCAAGATTTCAACACTCAATTTCAGAAGACATGGGATAGAATCCCCATTTTTGTAAGGTCGACTCTAAGTTATGCTTTCCTCTATTATTTGAAAGTGTTGAATAGTGACATTGTTGTTATGATACAGTCCATGGGAGGACATGTGCTACCTGCCACCTATGACATAGCTATAGCAGTTGAGAATTGCCTAGTGTAAGCTGGAAAAATAACTCCTAGGCCTCATATGCCGCTCTTCCTTGAATTTTTGCCTTTAATCTAGACTACTGCACCCACCTTGGCTCTTTTTCTTGGCATAGAGAAGCCAGTTTCTACTTCATCCAATGACCTCCATGAACTCAAAAGCATGTTACAAAGCGTAACAAATGAACTAGTGGCTCTTAAAAGGTAGCAATCTCAAGGCAATCGACCAAATCAAGTATATCAGTAGTATGGGCAAGAAAATAAACCCCCTTTCCAAAATTATAACTAAGGGTAGGGTCAATTTACACATGCCAGATCTTTTCAAGGCTATAATCCAGGCACCCCTTCATCATCCAAGGCTCTAGAACCCACTCAAAATAATCTAGTACAAAAACAACCCAGTTGCTCAACCATGGGATATGGTTAAGATTAGGTTGTTTATACAAATGAAATGCCAAGTCACTACACAAATGCACAAGACAATTTGACAGCCACCCAATTCCCAAGCTTTGAAGCTTCAGTGTAACCTTGCATGGGTAACAGTCAGACTCACCCTGATTCTACTCTCATGAATCACCTAGAAGGTGAGTTCTATGCAGTCAATTATGTGGGTGATGTAGACAATCAAGGCGACTATGTTGCAGCCAACACAAGGTCCAAAAGGAGAGAAATGGATCAAGCATCTACTCAAACGTCGATACCATCTTCTTCATCACATGTAAACCAAAAGGTTCTAAACTTCAAACCTCCGATTGCACCTTCAGCTCCTTGGCCTATGCCTCAGGCTATAAGTAATCCAAAAAAAAATTGAAAGAAGACAACCCTCGATTCAACATGGTAGACCAAATGAATAAGCTACACATGAACATCTCCTTGTGGGATTCATTATCAATACCAAGACAAAAGGACATGCTGCAAAAAGAATTGCATGAGTTGAATGAACAAGTTATCCTAGCAAAAGCTGATAACATTCTGATAATGAATGGTTAGCCTTACACATCAAGCCAAGTTAAGAAAGAGGAAAAGGTTCTCCATTTTTATTTATCTTTGGTCATAAGAGATTTCTTGGTGTATAATTTCATCATTGACAGTGAAGCAAACACCGCAGTAATGCCCAAATGCATAGCTGATAAGCTGGGGCTAAAATATGAAGAAATGACTAAGGGAGTCTTACATCTAGATGGAACACCAACAAAGATGCTTGGGGTGGTGAAAGGTTTGAAATTGATGCTACATGCCTACTTGACCTTCTCAATTCCCCATGATGTGGTAGTGGTGGATGTCCCTCCTTAATTTTCTATTTGCTTATCCAGGGATTTCACATCCAACATAGGAGGTTACCTAGCAACAAACTAGTCTTATCTAGTTTTTAGAACCAAGTATGGGACTAAGGTTAAGATTGAATCGAAGCGACTCCATAGAGATCATCTAGAACCATACTCACTCAAGGTAGCAAATGTCAGCTATGCCATTATTGACCAGGAAGAATTCCCAGTAGATCAATCTCCATCCTCTGCCCTTGAAGGAGTTGCTGACTTGCTCTTAGATGAATGGGGAAGTGACAACTTTGAGCATGATCCTTACAAATTCATAAAAGAGGTATACCTTGGGATTTATTACATGCATGAAGAGGGTAATTTTATACTAAATTTGATGAAAGCAAGCCAAGAAAGATCAATTTTATGGTAGTTGTTCTTTGATGGCTCAAGAAGTAAGTTGGGAGCTGGTGGTGGAGTGGTGTTAGTTTCTCCTTCAAAGGAGAAATAATTTTCAACTTTTAGGTTTCAATTTTCATGCACAAGCAATTTTGAAGAGTATGAATCCCTCATACATGGTTTAGATTGGGTGAGAAAAAGAGGAATCAAAGAGTCACATATTTTTGGTGACAGTGAGCTAATTGTGAATCAGGTAAAGAGCCAAAATCTAACAAAGAATTCTCTGCTTAAATCCTATAAACACAGGGTATGGGACTTAGTGGAGATTTTACTTGCTTTCAATGTTACCTCCATTCCTAGAGAGTATAACAAGAAAGCAGATAGGTTGGTGCCCAATTTGATATCCCTAGGGAAATAGGCAAGATCACAGTTCATGCCACTTGAAGGTAGTAATCCAGCCCTTTGTTCCTAACAACATCACTAACTGGCAAGTGTTTGATAGTGACCAAAAAATAGCACTCTTCTTGCAAGAAGATGTTGAATTTGCTGCTAAAAACTAGGCTAAGCTACACCAGCAATATGGTAGCCAAATTATTTAGCTAAAAAATAATAAACTTCCCAAATGCTTGGTCACTCTCGAGAGTATATTCAATGAAGATGACCAGTTGAAAAGTGATAAGGCAAACATCACAACTAAGGAGGAGAAATATGAGAAGGTTGAAATATTCAAAGATAAGCTACTTTCACTTGGGAAAGTGTGCATGGACCATGAAAGGTAGGCCTTCACCTTGTTGTGCCAAGAGTTTGTTGATGTCTTCACTTGGGAGTATAGCTATTTGAAAGGTTTTGACTCAAGTTTGGCCCAATATACCATTGAATTGGAAGAAGGCACCAAGCCGATCAAGTAGAAGCAAAGGAATGTCAACCCAAAGATTGAACCTCTCATGCGAAAGGAGCTCACCAAGTTGATTGAGTCCAGGATAATATTTCTAATCAAACGCTCTTCTTAGCTAGCCAATCTTGTTCCTATTGAAAAAAAGAATGGGGAAATCAGATTATGTGTAGATTTTAGAGACCTCAATAGAGTCTCTTTAAAATACCATTATCCTCTCCCAAACATGGAGTAGATCCTTCAAATGGTGATAGGTAGTGAGCATTTCTCCCTCCTAGATGGATATTCAAGATATAATCAGATTTTGGTGCAAGATTGTGACCAATACAAGATAGCCTTCACTACCAAATGGGGGATGTTTGCTTATAGTAAAATGCCATTCAAACTATCCATTATTGGTGCCACCTTTCAGTGAGCCATGGACATGGCCTTTTGAGGCCTAATAAATAACATTGTCCTGGTGTATCTTGATGATGTGACAATATTCTCTAAAGAGGTGAGCCAACACATGAAACACCTCAAACAAATATTTGAGAGGTGTAGAGAGTTTAGTATCTCTGTCAACCCAAATAAATGCATGTTCACTATCCATGAGGGTAAACTGTTTGGCCACGTTGTTTCTAATGAAGGCTTGACCATTGATCCAGAGAGAGTTCACTCCATCCTAGAGTTGTCCTTGCCTAAACACAAGAAGGGCCTACAGAGCTTCTATGGCAAAATAAATTTTATCTGGAGATTTATTCCAAATTTGGTAGAATTAGTCAAGCCATTAACCTCTATGCTAAAAAAGGATGAGAAGTTCACGTGGACAACACAAAGAAGGGATATCTTTGAAGAGATCAAGCAAGCTATCGCCTAGGCTCCTACCTTTATCAGTCCTAACTTTACCAAAGATTTCAACCTTTACATCTTCAAAAATGAAGAGGTAATCTCTTCCATGCTTACCCAAGTGAATAGTAATGACCTTGAATAACCACTTGCATTTTTTAGCCAAGGTCTAGAGGGTTTTAAGGTCAGGTATACATATGTGGAGAAGCAAGTCCTTGTAGTCATTTAGAGTCTAAATAAATTTAGGCATATGTTATCCAATAGTAGAATTCACCTTATGGTTCCACATCCTAGCATCAAAGATTTCTTGACCAACCATGACCTGAATGAAAAGAGAGCGAGGTGGATCACTAAGGTAATATAATACGACATGGATATCAAGATCACCAAGTTGGTAAGAGGGAGAGGCCTATGTGAACACCTTGTTGTAGACTTGAAACAACAAAAGGAGGATAGTTTGCTAATTCATGATGTAGCTACAGTAGAAGAACTAGTTGTTGTAAAGAATTACACATCAGACTTGAGGCATTTCCTTCTCACTAGTGAGTGCCTGTAAGGCCTTGATAGGACAAAGAGGAGATACTTCAGACTCCAATCTCTCCCTTATGTCCTGATTGATGGAGTGTTGTTCAGAAGGGATCTCTCAAGAGTGATTTTAAGGTGCATAGACCCAAGTCAGGCTGACAAGGTGTTGTCTGAGTTCCATGATGGGCCACCTAGTGGTCACTTTGCTCCTAGGCCTACAGCTACAAGAATAATGAGAGCTAGTTACTTATGGCCTACTCTATTTAGAGACACCAATTCCTGGGTATGAAAGTGCCAAAAGTGTGTGCTCTTTGATGGGAAGCAACAGTTGGCTGCCATGACTTTATAACCTATTCTAGTATAGCAGCCATTCATGCAATGGGGCCTTGACTTTATAGGGATGATTAACCCTCCCTCCAGTGCTAGACACAAGTGGTTCCTGACTGCCATAGGATACTTCACAAGATGGGTAGATGATGTTGCTTTGAAGGAAGCCAATGAAAGTTCAGTCCTAGATTTTTATGAGGACCTAGTGGCAAGGTTTGGGGTTCCAACTACCATCATCTCAGATAATGCTTTATATTTTTGGGAACTAAAACAAGTGAATGGGCATTGAGATATGGTATCTATCTTAGCACTTCATCAAATTAATACCCACAGGGGAATGGGTTGGTTGAGTCCACCAATAAGAATATGATTAGGATTATCAAAATAATAATGGAGGTTAATTAGAGAACTTGGCATGCCAAGTTGAAAATAGCCCTGTGGGAAGATAAGGTCACTCCAAAGAGATCAATTGGTAATTCACCATACATGATCATGTATGGAAGGGAAGCTAGGATTACTATTTCACTTGAGTTTCTAGCCTTGGACATTACTCACGAACTATAGTTAGAAGGAGGCAACAGCATGGAGGTTAGGCTATGCGAGTTGATGAGCTTCAAGAGATAAGGGACCAGGCTATGGCTTCTATGAATAGTCACCAATAGCAGATGAATAAAAACTTTGACAAGAGATCTTCATCAAAAAATTTCTCTAAAAGAGACATCATCTTTAAATGGGATGCAGACTAAGCTAAGCCTAGAAAACACATGAAGTTTGATGCCATATAGAGTGGTCCATACATCATCACTCAGTGCAAGTAGCACAATGCATTCTAACTCTCTAGGTTGGATGGTGAAGAACTGTATATCCCAGTAAATGGGATACATCTTAAGCATTATCACTGAGCCCTCCACCCATCATGTATATATTTTCATTGTTTTTTCTCTATTTTTCTTAAGTGCTTTTACACATGTTAGTAGTTTTCTTAATCTTATGTGTGTTTCATTTCCTTTTGGGGTAAGAACTTTGTGATTGATTCTTGGATATCTCAAGGTGGTTGCTAACTTTTCAAGCTATGTTCCAACTCCATGCCCAATGGAATTCGAGGCTACTATTTTCTAAGCATAGCAGGCATGCTTTCCTTGGGAATCACCTATTTCTTAACCATTTTTGCCCTATAGGCCAAAATCATTCTCCTTCCCTTGCTGCTCTGAGCCAGTTTAAAAATTGATTTTTTACACAAGTCTTTCAGCAAAAGGAGGAACCAGTTTAATGGTTCGATGTCGGGGTCTAATGCCATGAGCTTTCCAAGAACTTTGAACTTGAACTTTGAACCATTTTTGGTTCATCATCTTGGTTCAAAAACTTGGTTCAAAGGTTTGGTTCATCAGATTGGTTCAACGACTTGGTTCAAAAGTTTGGTTCATCAGTTTGGTTCAACGACTTGGTTCAAAGGTTTGGTTCATCAGCTTGGTTTAATGACTTGGTTCAAAGGTTTGGTTCAATGGATTGGTTCAACGGCTTGGTTTAAAGGTTTGGTTCAATGGCTTGGTTCATCAGCTTGGTTCAATAGCTTGGTTCATCAACTTGGTTCAATGACTTGGTTTAATCGCTTGGTTTAATTACTTTGAACTTGGAAATATTAAACTATTGAATTGTTGAACTGTTGAACCACTGTTGGTTCAAGCAATTGGTTCATGTGGTTGGTTCAAGTGATTGGTTCAAGTGCTTGGTTCAATCACTTTAAACTTAGAAATATTGAACCGTTGAACTATTAAACTATTGAAACATGGTTGGTTCAAGCGCTTGGTTCAATTCCTCAGTGTAATCAAAGGGTTCAATTAGTTGGTTCAAAGTAGTTGGTTCAAGCAGTCAAATGAATGAGCATAACACAATATTTAACCATTGAACTATTGAACTAATTATTGGTCCAATTGGTCAGTTATATCAAAAGGTTCAAGGGAGTATCCCAAACCTTGAATGACAAGTGTCCTTGTGGAGGGCAAGGAACACTTGCAAAAGGATCAAAGAAAAGGCTGAAGGAATTGACCAAATGGTGACGGGCATGTGAACGTTAACTTTATGGCAATGAAATAGTCATTGATCTTTAAATAAAAGGTGTGAACCTGAAGGAATTCAAAGGATTAAAGCTAAAATTAAGAAATCATCAAGGAGGGGGTCCAAAGAGCCAAAAAATTAGCAGAAGATAGCCCCCAAAGGATGAAGGAGCCAGAAAAGACAAAGCCAGGAAGAGGCAAAAGAGCCAAGTGCAAAAATGGATAAAACAGTCCAAGTGGCAAAGGAAGTTGTTGACTCAAGGAGTTACTCTAGCGGTTGACATAGTATCTACTAATTGGTCATCAAGAGGTGCAAACAGTGAATGACGTGACCCATTTTTCTTCACTTTACATTGATGAGCAAACAAACCACATGAATGGCTTGAAGGAGCGGTCTTGTTTGTAGACAAATGGCATGGCCCATAATTTCACATATGACATTTAATATATCTTAAACACCTAAAATCAAAATAGGAGCTGACATAGCATTACCTATCAAGTAGCTTCCTCTTCCCAATGCTCGAAACACACATAGGCCATTTGTAAAAGGGTGCCAAAAGGCCTCTTTCTTCCTCTAAATATTGAAAACTTCTCATTTTGAGAAAGGGATATCTCATTTTGTAAGGCGATTCCCTACCAATTTTCACTTGGAATCAATAGAATATGCATTTTTTACCTCTATTCTGGTTGGATATATTTTTGAGTGTGTCTGAGTGTTAAACTTGTGTTTTGTCATTTCTTTCTTAATGATTTCACAGGCTTGATACCAACACACCTGGTATATACAAAGCATCATTCCTACAGGTGACAAGAAGAGCTGTATCTAGAGCGTAGAGGCAGAAGGAAGTTACTAGATAGTGTGTTTTTATCACAACACTTATGGTAAGTTCTTTTTTTGTATGTTTCCATTAAAGCCTCCCTATTAAGCTCCTTGCGGCTTGGTCCTTTTACCAGTTGAAGTGTATGTATGTGTTCTTATGGTTCAGAGTGTGAGTATGAGTAGATCAAACTTGTTTGGTGCATCACGCTCTTAGGTTAGGTTGTAATTTTTAGTAATCCTTCTCTCTTTTCACCCCCCACCATTATATATATATATATATATATTATCAACATTACTGGAATAACTCAGATGCATCAAAGGGAGCTAGCCCTTATCTAGAGACTCTCCCCTCAGTTTTGCTAGACCCACAAGCAAGAGAGGAGTTTCCATTGTGATGCATGGAAGACAGGAGATCATCCTCCTGTCAAGGGTGCAATTCACAACATCAACATAATGACTAAAATATGACATAGAAAACACACAATGATCAAATAATAATGTAAAAATCATCAAGTTCTAAACTTGGGATTGCCTAAAACGTCCAACTTCATTCTTGATAAAATACATGCAAGTTTAATTTATTTTATCAATTGTGTTTATCTATCTAGGGCTCCCAAAAACCTTGCTAGGTTATCTACACCTTCTCTCATATTCCCAAGAATATAGACTTATTATTTCCCTAATTGGGAAACTAGATCTGAAAACCGTAAGGAGAATGACGTGTTTTGGAATTTTTGTTACACTTATCATGATTCTTATAAGGTCCCTAAATGAATTTACAATGTCAAAAATAATAATCCAATAATTGTATTAACTCATCATCAAGCCAAATTAGTAAAATGCATCACTAACATGATGTCAATACAAAAATGCATCTAATGATTGATATATTTATGCAATGCTTGTAAATGCTCAATAGATACCTATGACATCGTGAACATTAATTGTAATAATTATTACCTCATAAATAGTAGGAAATTTTAGGAAATGGTGGGAAATTACATGTTATATGTAGGAAATAGTGGGACATTGCAGGTTATATGATTAGATGGTAAGAATTTATTAACAAAGTGGGCTTGTGGTTATTTTTATTATAGAGATTATTTTTTAGCCTTTGATTCCTCTACTTATACTTCCATTTTTGAAAGCACATTTCAATGTATTAATTGCGAATGGTATTGGTATTTTAATTATTTTACTAAATTATAGTCAGATGGAAACATAATCTCCAAGAGTGTGTTTATTAGCTTACAATCTGCTTGTTCTATGTATATCATTTATGTTGTGCATACATCTAAAGAAAAGATCTTAAGAATTATACATCTATATGGAAATTGGCATACAACTGGAAAAAAAAAATTTAAAACTAAATTATAGATAAATATAAAACATGATCTTAACCAATGAAGTTTAAACAATCATGACTACAAATTCATCCTACATAAATCTCACTATCTAGTTTTTGTATTAATCTTTAATTCTGAGATTCAATTCTTATTTTCTTTGCTAGTATATTATATTATGTTTTGTTTTCATTTTAATGTTGGTTTTTTTATTTTTTTAGAGCTCCACACACCAAAACTCAAAAAAGAGGTATATGAGATCAGTTTTTTACATTAAAAAGAAGAAAATCTAAAGATGGGTGTGTGGGGTAAAGCAGTTGATTGGTACGTAAGGATATGTTCTAGTTTTTTCCTAGTCTATGAATCTTATCAATGTTGAGACAAATTAATGATACATCATTATAATTTTACTCATATTTAGAAAACATTTGTGGCTAATTTTTGTCCATTTTTATTAAAAAATACTCATTAAAAAATACTTTAAACTTTAATAGAACAAAAAAAATACTGAGGAATTTCTATAGAGTTTATGAGAGAAAAATACTTTTAATTTTGTAGTGTTTTCAGTCTATTCAAAAAAAATTGTCAAGTGATCCTTGCCTTATTTGATATTGAATTTATCATCTCTGCAAAGCTAGGCTTGCTTTATATTATTTCTTCTTGAGAATTGAATATTGAAAAAAAATAGATTGGACTTTTAGACCTCAAATCACATTTTTGATTACTTAAAAAAATATGGATATCTGACAAATATCTTCTTTCAATCATGAATGTCCATTCTCTATTCCAAAGATTCTAATTTGACATAGGATGGGAGGATGGTGTCAAAGATCATGCAGTTTGGATTTAAACTTAAAATTTGCATTTTCTTAAATGTCTTTAAATCTTATTTAAAAAATACATTTTTTTCATATACTACAACCATGGCATTCAATATGATTACATTTGGTCGAGGCATTTATTTGAAAAGCCTTAAACCTTCTTAACCTACAGTCATAGAATTACATGAGGTCAAATTTATTTGAGGCATTTTATCAAATATTCTATGTGACTTGTGGTATACTTATACATTTCACATACATGTATATGATGGAACTACAATCGTAAGGATATTTTAGGAGAAGATGTTTCATTCAGTTATTTGCTTAAACAATCTCTGAACATCCACTAGAATTTTACAGTTTTTGTAAATGCATATAAATATATTTTATAAAAGTATATGTGTGGAAAACTTAGATTCTCTCTCATTTATATGGGAATTTAATTGGGTTTTCTTTGAAATGTAGGTCTATAATAATTGAATATATGTCTAAGTATTTATAGAAAGGTTGTGTGTAGTAAGAACAATGATAACACTATAGAATGTAACATGGGGGATATCAATTTTTTTTAAAATTTGTTGTAATGAAAACTAACTTTGAGTTTATATAATTAAATTTGTTTTATTGGTAGTAATGTTTTGATAATAATTATTCATATATTATTTGGGAATAATGTAGGAGGAGTTGGTATTATTAAATTACAAGAAGTTCTATAGTGGAACATGGTTAAATTATTTTTTTGTCTACTTATGTAGGTGGATATAGTGGGTGGCTACTATGATGTTGGTGTCCATGTCAAATTTTCCATTCCTATGGATTTTATAGTCAAAATGCTAGCATGGAGTGTGATAAAGTATGGAAATCAAACTACTATAGAAAGACAACTAGGATATAAAATAGAGGCCATCAAATGGGGTAAAATTACTTCATGAAATCTCATTTTGAGTCTAAAGTTCTATAAGAAGAGGTAAAAGTTAGATATCAAATTAATGTCACATGGTTGGTTCCCTTGAATAATATTTTAAACCACGACAATTTTTTTTTCAAGATTTTGGGTGTACATCAATGCATGAAATTGATTATAGAATCTATAGTATATATTTTCTCCATTAATCTTATGTAATGAAGTTTATTTCTTAAACTTTTGGGTATACATTAATGCCTATGAATTAGATATACAATCTATTTTTTACTATGGTTTTATAATTTATATTGTTTCAATTGATATTATGTAAAAAAAAATTCTTCAAACTATTGGGTGTAAATTAGTTATTCTTAACTATTTTTAGAACCCATGGTTTTTATTTTTATTGGTTTTAATTGTCTACATGCCAATTTTACCCTCAGATCTCTAAGATTAATGGCATTGAAGTTTAGTGATTACTCATGCATTATGAATTTTTTGTATTAACAATTACAATGACATGCTCTTCAATTATATTTCATAAATCAAATCCTGCATACATGAATACGGTCCTCCAACATGCCGAGCAAGGAACACTAAGAATTTAAATTTTCTAGGATTTCATTTCATTTAATAAAATACAACAATGTGAAAAATGTAAGGCTTGCTTCTATTATTCTATATAATAAATATGTTTTTTATCTACTAGCACTATATATATTTGCATTAAAATAGTAAAAAAACATTTTTCAATCAAAATAAATGTTCTACTTCCTTTTGTTGGTGTAAAGTTGATAATTTTTTTAATTAAATGCATTGTGAGATGTTCTAAATCCTTTTAATTTCAATTTATTTGGTGTGTGGAGTGTTATGGACTTTATGTTTAAAAAGCACAAATCACATTTAAAGTTAAATAATTTTATATATGGTTCATTTTGGTGCTCCAATATGTGAATTAATTGAAAACACTAACATATTAGTTTAAAATTATTGTACTATTTTGTCATTACTAAAGACGATAAAGTCACAATTGACAAATATGATTATTATCTAGGTTTGAACGTGACCACCTACATTTTTAGTCTATATTCCTTATGCTTGAATAAAATATTAAACAAAATAATCAATCATTTAGCTTTGAGAGGTTACCATTGTTACCATACTTACTACAACTCACTATAACTTCCTTGATCTCTTTATTTTTATGCTAACATTCTAGATCATGTATTTTTATCAACACTATAATTTTTTTAATAATCTACATACTATCGTATATCATTTTTCCTTTTTTATAATACCTAGATTCGAGAGGTCATAAAATAAAAAAGAATTGGACATGATATAAACTAAACACATTTAGTTGTGTAAAATTGTATTTAAGAATATTTTTTATTTATAATTTTATATATTAGACTTTGCAATATATATTATTTAGTCCTGAAATTAAAATAGTCCATGTCTAGAATTTTAACCAAGAATTTGTATAGCTTTATAAATTTTTGTGCTAACTTTGATCTTATTTTTCTCATAACCTTTAGTTTTTTTATTTTTTAAGCAAATTCATATTTTAGGTCACAATTTGTTAGTTTGTTCCTATTATTGAACTAATCTCTAAAAAATTCATTTGTGATCAACACTCTTATAGTTTATACCCTCCACTTATTGATTCCATGCAGTCTTGTGCTCCACATTATTTTCAAAAATGTCTTTGCTATCAATAATGTTCCATGTAAATTTGGGAGACATTTCACCAGTCGATTTTCAATATCTGGTAAAGATTTTGAAAACTTAGTTTAGTGTACCATTTATTGTTTTCATATATGGGTTTTTTAAGATTTTAGTTACATTCATGTACAACTCATTTTTCATCAAGTCTTATTTTTTTTTCTTGAAGAATATGGCATTGTTGTAGGTGAATAACTAGCAAAGTATCCAAGGAACTCATATAAAGGGTCACCAACCATTGAATCCTATGATCGGTAACTAGTGGATATGATATGTAGCTAACATAAAGGATCAAGTGACAAGTGCCGACATGGTTCATTATTATTGGTGAAGTCATTAAAACTGAGGATGAAAGTGAAACAATGTTACTCAACATTGCATTTTTCTATTTTTAACATGTTTTTTAACATGAGTATTTTTGTTTTTGTTATTTATAACATTTTTTAACACAATTTTTTTTTTTATAATTTTGATTTCCTCTATATAATTTTGTATTTGCCACATAACACTAAATTTATGAATTTTTTTAATAATAATGACATTTTTTATTCTACATTTCCATTATAACGCTAGTATATTTTATAGTGAAATAAGGAAACATTATCTATTTTACGTAAAATATATAACTATTTTTAGTTTTTATAATGGTTTGCTAGAAATTACACTCTAGATCCAATAAAATTTAATTCAAAATTTCAATAATTTATAACAAAACATTCAAATATAACCATACAACTATGAAATCTAATCTATGCATTCAAAAATATTATTATAAAAATTTAGAATGGAAAATAAATATGGACTGATGTTTGCAACTTTGTTTTGTGATAAATTCAATTTGAAATTTATATCTTTTGTTCTAATACTATATTGTTAAAACCTATTTTTATGCAATTAGGTGATCGATGTCAATTTCTTTGCATACTTTATAAAATAATTTAAGCCTTGCATACTTTATAATGAGCCACAATTATCTCGATGGCACCTCAACCAAGGATAAGTAACACTCATTTAGACTACTTGTTTGTAATTTATAACCATTATTTTATCTAATACACTATTTTGTTATATGTTTTTCTTAATTTTATTCCTCTTTTTTTATGTACCTATTTTATTATTTAAAAATGCTTCACATTTGTGTTTCCAAAGTATTTTAACTTTATTTTTGTGAATGGACATGTGCTAATCAAGTTCAAAATTTTATTCTTTTTTTTAAATTTATATAAGTACTATACATAATGTAAGAACCATCAATGATAAAAAAAGGTAGAAAAATAATAACACAAAATAGTTAAGACTTGTTAATATATGTTATGTTTGGTCTTAGTTCACTAACACATCATTGCATAGTGGAGTAGAATTGTCATTTAGAAGTTTCAAAACCCTACTTATTTAGAACTTAATCTACTATAATAACTTTCATTTGACTATTGGGATGCCATTATTTATGTTATTCGATTTTGATGATATGATATTTGATTATAGGTTGATGCATTTATCATTTTTATAATCTTGCACTTGGTGATGTATGGATTATTTGATGTACTTGATACTTGATTACAATTCATTATTGATTTATTATTTTATTAAATTTTTAGATCAAATACTACTGATGGATTCACTTGGTGGTTGTAGGATTGGATTATGAGCTACGTTAGATGTTGGCATTGGATTTTATGATATTAGAGTGGTTTTAAGCAGTCAAATGAGTTCTAAAATGTAACCTTATATTCTTGATTGGTGTCATGATTTTAAATGCTTGTATTATGCATTTATGTAGTTGTATTTTATTATGCCTTCTCACTTTGTCACTCTTGCATTTATGTCTTATCATGTTAATGTTAATCCTTGCATGATAATGGTGTTGTACCTGTTCACTCAGACTTCTTATTCTCTCCCTCCTACGTGCACCTTACCACCCCATATTCTTAGGAATCACCCTCACTTAACTCAAATCCCCTAAGAACCTACCTAGACATAACTTCCCATGACACTTCCCCACTTATCTATTATTATCATTTTATTTGTTATTATTTGTTTTTACTATTATATTCATTAATTGGTCATTAAAGTTTTAAATGTCTTAAAGTAATTTTGGATAATATCTACTTTATTATTTTTATTGTTATCAATTGCCTTTATCTTGGTGTGGCCTTTAAACATCTATTTAGTAATTTAAATAATATATATTTTATTATTAAATTGATATTAATTATGGTTATTAATTTATTGGCTCATGGACTGAAACTTTATAAAGGCCATCATTGACCATTGCCCATGGGGTTTAGTGTGGATGTCACATGGGAAGGAGAATGCTCGATGCCATTGGGGGAGATTTCTCTCTTCGTAATCAATGTGAAAGGTTTGGAAGAGTATGGCATATGGCAGGGGGAGTATGGTGAGTGAGGAAGAAGAATAAGGAGAAAGTCAGAGGGTAGGTGAGAGAGACACAGAGGGAGAAAATAGGAGAGAGAGAGGAAAGGAGGAAGAAAGTGAAGGAAAGAGGTAAAGGAGAATGTATAAAAATGCAAGGGGAGGAACAAAATAAAAAATGCAGAGAGGAAGTAAAAAATGCAAGGAGAATGGAAGACACATAGGATAGGGATATGGGAAAATAAATGGATAAAAAATTAAAAGAAAAGGGGATGTGTAGAGGAGAGATAAGGAAGGAAAAGCAAGAAAGTAGTATGCAGGGGGAAGTGGCAGAAACATGGCAGGGGAGAGTGTAGTATTGAGATTTTGGCTATGACATTACCCAAGTATGCTACTTTTCATCTGAATCTGATCAACAAAAGTGGACATTATTCTTTCCTACATATAAATTGTAATCTTGGGATGATTATACAAATAGTTTATATATATATATATATATATATATATATATATTGATCATATTTAAATCTAGTAAATGCAAAATCTTGGTTGTATACTCTATTTTGTTCTACAACAACATAACACCTAAATAGTGAACCTATTATGGTTATATTTGGTGCTAAGTTTTGAGCCATACAAATTATATCCTTGTGGAATGTTGTGCGTTTTTGACTAAAAGTGTGGAATGTAATTCATGATATCATTTATATGAACCAATTTTTATTCAATTTATGAGTGCCACAGTGTGGCTGTAATAAATCAACTTGAGCACTTTTATTAATCTTTGTATTTATATAATAATGCATCCTGGTTCTTCCATAAAGCTTTGCATTTTCCTAATGATTTGATAATGGCATGTTCATTTCCATTCCTTGTGGCCTACGTATAAACTTGTGGGTCATTGTGCCCTATCTCTTTTGGTTGTATATGCTTATGAGATAATTCATGAGCTAGGTTATGGAAAATTGATTTGGTGATTGCATTAATATTGGTAGATTGCTCTATTGTGTAGTTATATTTTTTTGTTTGATGAATCAATTTGGAGTTCCATTAAACCTTTATGTCAAATTGAATCTTATCGCTATAGTTTTCTAGGTTGAATTAAAATGACTTGGGGGTATAATTGCCTCAGGGTAGATTTGGGGCTATCATTATATTTCTCTATTTTAAATTAACATTGATTTGGGACTTTAATGTGTAAGAGTTGAAACTAATTAGATATATACAGTTTCATGATGTTATGACAATATCCAATATTGAATTTATTTGATATGGGTTTCTTAAAATTAAAAGGGTCAAGTTTTTATTTTTGGGTAATATGTTTCCTAGAATTGATTTTGGATGAGACCTTATTCTTGTACTGACTAGGCAAGTGTGTTGAATATAATGACTTTGGCCATATGGGTGTGTCTCATTTGATTAAATATACCTCTATTTTTAATTAATGTTGAACTCCTTGGTGTTAAACACAATTTGACTGTCTCCTTATACTTAATAAATAGGTTAGGGTGTTTCCCTTGTATTAATTCAAATTAGTTAAAATTACCTTTAATGAGTTTTGTTTTCAACATACTGTGTATCATTTCAAATGGATAATTCATGTTTTGGATTTCATAATAAATTTGTATACTTATTTATCATTAAACCTTAAAAATTGAATAAGACATTGTTGGAAGAATCTTTTATATGAGGGTTTTTGGTTTTTAATTTAATCCATTTTAATGGATTGTTGTTCCATAACTCATATTGACTAATTTTTAATATTAGGGGATCATATGAGGTGGTGAGACCTCATAATGATCCCCAGAATCCCCTATATAGGCTATTTATTTAAAATCAATTTATGGGTTGTATGCCTATTGAAAATATTGTTATCTTTGTGGATTGGTTTGGATTGATTGCTAAAACCCATAAATGTTAAATTGGGATTGTGGTATGTTTGAGTTACTTGATTATCTTGCTTGGCTCTTTTTATTCATTGGCCTTTTGACTTGGTTGAGTATAATTATGAAGTTATATGTAGTGTTTTCTATCCTACCTTATGATTTCATGGAGTGTACATTGTTGGTGATCATGCCCTTTTGTTGGCGTATGTATTTTGTTGTGATATCTTTTGATTTGGAACTAACCTACTTAGAACTTCCTCCATGACCCTATTTCCAACCCTAACATTTAGCTAATGGTTGGGGTGGTAAGGGACACTAATGGTTGGGCTCATATGGTAAGTTAACCCTACTACTTTATTAACTCTCTCCATTCTATTATTTATTCAGCTTCATAATTGATCTTAATCACTAGACAAATTTTGGGTCATTTTCAACTTTAAAGATCAAGGATCATCATAATGGATTAAAATATGTGTACATGTTAGTGTTTAACCTATTCAATATTTTTATAATAGCAACATGAAGTGCAAATTATTCTTAACTTATCATTGATGTGTAGGCATGTTTGAGTAGTGAAGGTGTAAAAGTGAACTATCTAGAGATCCATATCCTATCACTAAATTCTTGATATTTACTTTTTGTCAACATTGATAGCTACATCACATTGTGGACACCAACATTAACACTAGTGTCATGATTCTACCACTAATTCCATTTACAATATACTAACTATATTTTAAAAAACATTGCTTGTGTTTGTTAGGGTTGACTTGAACCTTTTTAATTGTCTATATGTATTTTTCATATAGGTCTTTAATATAAAAGTGTAGCTTAAAATCATAGGTCCTCTTATTTGGGTATGTGATCTTTAAAATCAATGGTTACTAGGCTCAAGTGAAGTATATATAACCTCAAATACCCCTTTATTAGTGAGCACTACTACATCGCCATATACTTTAAAAGGGACCTTAAATTAATGTTTTTCTACTCTTATGTGGGCTTGTGTATGAACAACAGTGTAATATTCTATATACAAGTGCATGTAGTGATCTATATTATAACTTGGCAAATATTACTCATAGAAAGTTATTTTGATTCTTCTAATCTATAATAAAAATTCTCCTATGACTGATTTAAAAATAAGAAACAATAAGACAAAATAACATAGTTGTTAAATTGATTTTCATAGTGTAATGTAAGCTTGAGAGGTGCTTGCTAGATGATTAATGAGTGGGAGTTTACTTTTATTTATACCAAACATTTTGAAAATTTTCTCATGGAAATGTTCAAAAAAAAAATAGGCTGAATCATACATATAAAATATTTGAAAATTTGAGTGTTTATATGGAACATATATCTATGATGAAGCAGGGACACTAACACCAATGCTAGTGTCCAAGTCTTAATTTAACTATCTAAGAAGATAAGAATTTGTTGAATTTTAGTAACTAATAGTGATGTGTGTGTGTGTGTGTGTGTGTGTGTGTGTGTGTGTGTGTGTGTGTGTGTGTGTGTGTGTGTGTGTGTGTGTGTGTGTGTGTGTGTGTGTGTGTGTGTGTGTGTGTGTGTGTGTGTGTGTGTGTGTGTGTGTGTGTAGACTATGGGCTATAGGTGATACAGGTAATTAGAATATCAGGTTTGGGCTATAATATAATGATTTAGGCATGATGAGATGGTGAAAACAAGCCTTTCAAATACAAGGCTTGATAAAGACTAAAGGGTAGATCTATGACTGATATTTTCCAAGTTTATAAGACTAGTTTAACATATAAATCCTTATTTGACTATTTGTGTCCTCCCCTCCTAATTTAGTAATGCATAAGGATGAAATTACTAGGTTAAAGGAAATAAATGTGTGCCATGGTGTCTACATCACACCATAATTTTAATTGATCCTTATTTTAATTTTATTTGTGTATGACCTAAAACCAATATCATGTTATAGGTGTAATTAGTTCATATAATCTAAAAATAAATAATCAAAATTGATTGAAAGAAAAGAGAGAAAAGGAGTAAACCTATGTCTCAAAATAACCATGTTACCCCTTGATAGTTTTCTCTAGTAATGATGCTTCCTAGATAAGCAATTAGAGGGAGAAGTTCAAAAATGAATATTCTATATGTGAAAAGGGGAGTTAGAGGGTGATTATTCTCCAAATATGGTATGAGGGTGAGTTGTGACAACTCCATCAAGAGCATTGAATCTCAATTTCATAACTCAAGTGTAAAAAAAATCTATCTAATCTCACCTGAGTTAAATGGTGTAACCATATCAACTCATCATAAATATAATTAGTTCCAAGTTCATCAATAGTACTGAATCTCAATCACACTTATCAAAGGTGACAACTACCATATAATATAAAATATAAAATGATGCATCTTATTAAGGTTGATTCATGAATAGTGTATCTATAATTTGGTACATTTTAATGGCATATGCACCTCAAACAAGTCTCAAGATAAAGTATCTGTCAAAATATAACTACTAGTTTATAAACAATGTATAATATAAATCTCAAATCTAAAAAAAAATTGTCCCAAATCTATGTTAAATGTATAATATTTTTCCCAAGTGTATATTTGAATCATATAAAGTTTATAAAATTATACCAATTAGCTCAACTATCTATATGTGGAGTCATGTTTTTGTGACATGCCCCCATTGATATGTCCCCCATTTTAAGGTGATAAAAACTATTATCTGATAGCTACCTTATCTCAAGAGGATAAGAGAACCATGTGGTTTTTGTATCAATCATGTATTATATAAGAATATAGTGGATTCATGGCTTAGTATATGTATCAATCAAGTTCATCGTATCAAATGTAACAAGCCTAACATGCATGACATGAATCATGGAAACCTCTAAGATTAACAAGATTATAAATCTATCAAGTGTACACACAAAAACACTGAATGTAATGTAAAAGGGGCCTAAGGAGACCAAAAACAAGGGTCATGTTCGAATGCCACACACTTGAGGGAAGGACACGTTTAAATGTCCACACACTAAATTAAACAACACTTAGGACACTATTGAAAAAAATCAAGGAACATGTTCTAATGTCTTATAATAAAGATAATGAATTAAATAATAAGAACACTCAAGTAATCCATATGAATAGATGAATTGAAGTATAAGTAACTAGCATAAGTGTGTCATACTATATCCTACATACTTATGTTAGTAAAATGTTCTATAGAATAACATATCAAGTATATTGTGTAATATAGTAGCATGATTATAAGCATGTGTAGATATTAGTATATAATCTCAATGTGATAATATAAAATTATCATAAAATAATAGAATATATGTCAACCATGATCTAATACAAATAAGATACCCTTAATGTATTTTGTCATGTGGGAAGAGAAAGGTCTAACATTTGCAAGTTCATGTATCATGGATCTAATTTATGCATATATCACACTAAATTACACTAAAACATATGTGACTATAAATGACATAATATCTACCAACATAAAGTACTATATATATGCAAAATCTAAGAACTTGTGAAATGCTAAGTGTTTTTGTATTTTTACTTTATTTAAATTTTTTTGTATTTTCATGAATATTTAATTATTTTGAAAAAAATATTTATTTTTTGAATTTTTTAAACAATAATGTTATTCAATGATCCCATATAAGGGATTCTCATAGGGTTCTCAAGAGGTAGAATATGGTACAATAAATTGATCAATCTATAAAATGTCATGTATATAGGTCGAATCTAGATTTGTATAATATTTAATACTCTATGTATGTAACATAGGACTCTATGGTCATGAATTATTATTAGAACTTATAGTGGTTTTTCAAACCAATTTTTAGTGCTATGTGATTTCTTTGGTGTAATTTTAGGTCCTTATATCCTTTCTGAGATATGGTGCTATGTTGTTAATAATTGGCTAGGCCATGGAAGTGTAAATAAGGACATCATAGAATCCGTTGTATATATCTGAGGTAGTGGGATCTCATGTATTGGTGCCTAGGAAATAATATTTCATTTTTCATACACTTTTACTCATGATTAGCCTTAGTAGGTTGTATAATTAGATATCATGAAACATTTTTTTCCTATTACAATGGATATTCATATTGAATCCTGGAACTATAATTATGTTGTTGGAATGAATATATTTAAGATAACACATATTTTGGTAGCTTCAACATGGAGATTATAAATCCAAGGTCATCTAAATAACATATAAAATACTATTGTATATGGTATAAATAATAATGTTGTGGTCATATATGTTGGACAAACTTGTAGAGGTAAATCAATCTCACCAAAAACTTTTCATGTCTTCCCATCAAATGATTTTACCCTCTTAGACAAATTTAGTAAATCATCATGTTTGTATCCTAAAGATATGATTAATGTCATGATACATATCCTCTCATTATATCCATTATCAACCATAACATTGTGTATAGGCTAATGATCAATTATGCCATGATAAATAAGGAATAAAGTTCTGAGTCATCATCCACAATCTCATTATCATCAAATGAAAATAAATGCCTCTAAAACATATTAGGTGTCTCATGTGTAACTATACCAGTAATCCTATATAATGGGTGAGCATAATTTTTTGGATGGGGTTGTGCGCAATGTGCCATTTTTAATTATTTTATTTCCTTACAATGATATAGCAATGGATTATTGAATATCTTTTGATTTTGATTACTATGTTTTGGTCATGAATATTTTGGAGAATCCTCAAAGGTGAGTTGGTCACTATAAATAAGGTCCTATATCTTGTGCTTCAATTTGAAATATATGTTTATATTATGACCAACACATTGGCAATCATCACCAAAATCAGATTTGTCACATCCTTTTTGTAGATGTTGACTCACATCAATTGACATAGGAGAAGGGAGATATATGAGATGAAAATCCACTAATTTTTTAAGGATTAAATTTAGAGACTCATGCAATCATGTAAATTATCTCTTAGGTTAATTTAATAAGATGAGATGATTAGGTGGTTGTGAAAATGTGTTAACCATTGTAGTTAATTACTTTTTAGTCTAAGTACGTTCTACCTTATAGCTTGGTTTGACATGAAAATTGGTAGTATATGTAGTCAATGTGTTTGGTAGATACTTAATCTTGTTTAATAAAATAAATTTCATTTTTATATCTCAAAAAATATGGCATAAGTCATCAAAATATTTAAACATCTTCAAAATAATAGACTCATATAAGGGAGAAATAAAACTTTTCTTTAATATATATTTAATCTCTTTATCTACTATTGTATTTATCATTTTGGACAATGTTGTCTTATACATCAAGACATATCCATTAATAGGATTGTTGTATCTTTGTTTCATATTTGCAATTTATGCATATGACATCTTTTTAGTAATGTTGATAGAGAAATGTGCAAGAAAATAATCCACCAAAGACTTGAATTCTCTTACTAGTTGTATTGGTAGATCATAGAATGATATCAAAGTATATTCATTTATACTTTTTGGATTATCATTCGAAGCATAAATAGGGTATGCTACATAGAAAATTGAAGATAATTATCAAGATCATCCTCACCTTCACAAAGTTTACTCTTGAGTGCTAGAAAACTAGTTCGAAAAGGGTGTAAAGATATTTCAAATGAAATAGGGTAATGTAATACATCATGTGAATCAATAGCATGAATTTATCTAAAATAATATTTCTTGAAAACCTAAGTTTCAAAATATTTTATTACTTGGAGAAGAGTTTGCACAATAGACCCATTAGAATTTAGAATAAGATTTGAGGAGTTGTTAAAGGGGATAAAAACACCACTTGTGTTTATGTAGGCATTGACATTTGTAATTGAGTTTACCTATTAATTTCTCCTATGGATTATGTAACAATAGTTGTTTTATATTAAGGAAATAATTGTTTTAAAACATATTTATTAGCCCCACTAGATGTAAGAATCAATGGTGTGCTTGAGTGGAGGGATATTGAGATTGACATGTTAAAGGAATATCTTGTAGCCCCAAAAAATTTACCATTAAAGAGAAATGGTTACTCACTAACACCTTTGGATTTTTATCTTTTGATAGTATTTTGGATTTTGACCTGATTATGTTCATTAGGCTTAATAGTTTTAGGGAAGTGACTTGGTATAGTTGAGGATAGTCCTATGAGCTATGGTGTCTAAGTTGATTTGTTTTGAAATTTTTATCATGTTAACACCTTGAATACTTTGATTATATACATCCATTAATTTTTAATCTAATTGAGTATTTTTATGATCAAAAATCCCTTAGAAACAATCATTATGATAAGACAAGTAACCTATATAGGTGTTTATTGAGAGGTTTGTAAAATGAGTTTTAATATTTAATACACCTAGATTGATAGGTTGATTTTATGAGGAACATATATACAAGCCTTATCAGAGTGTCTAGAACCTAATAAATAGGTCTCATCAAAATCTAAATAAGCATACAAAAAATAGACTTAAATATTATAGAGATAAGAGTGAGTGGACAATCTTTTTTACAAGTGCATGATTTTGGTTATTTCAAGCATAATTTAGAAGTAGAAATAAAATAAAAAAGATTGAGATGGAGAATGATTTTATAAAACTATGCCAATCCATGTTAATACATCAAATAATAAAATGTCAAACAAAATTAAATTAGGTATTTTATATTCTGGTACAAAAAATCTACCAAAGATGGAATTAAGGTGTATGGATGTACATCTATAGTATATAAGATTCACTCAAAATTTTACCTATGTAAATGTATATGATGTCATAATGAATGGATATATGTATTATTAGTTGGCCCACTACCTAGCTCAGTAAATTGAAATTTTGTTGTCTAAGGCAATGTCTCCTCCTGAAATGCAAGAAGGTACATACATACATACATACATGCATGCATACATATATATATTATTCAATTTAAATATGTAAATTGATTTTTACCTTTTTAATTTGAAAATATAACTTAAAAATTTAACATGAAATTTATATAAAAGATGATTTCATGCATGTAAAGAGTCCCAATGTGTCCAAAATAAACATGTGTGCCAACAACTCATCGATCAAGACCATATCCTCCCATCCCCCTAAAACACCACCACCATCATCCAAAGGTCTAGTGCATATATCACCACAAAATTTGCATGGGACCTCATGGTTGGTACATGGTGGATAATAAAACACCATCTCTCATAAAAATTGACTTTAATCAAAATGTGTTGGCACTGATGGATTGTGAAATGCTAAGTAGTTACTAGGAATGGTGCATTAGTGGTTGTATCAATGAACAAGGCACAAATTTATTATTTTGTTATTCCTTTCTTCTTCACCTCATATGCTGATAATTTGTAAGCATATTAAGCCCTAAAACTATCCATATATTATCTCTATATATTAATTTGAGTTGGTATTGATTCAAATTAACCTAATACTAACTCTACAATATTGTCCAAATAGGTGCGATGGGAGTTGGTGGAAGTGGGATCCCTCAATCTCTCCATTATCTACTCAATTTTAATTTTGTTTTCTAGTATGTGTGAAATTATAACTTCCTAACTTCCTGGGGGATCTAGTAGAATTATAGGAGGGTTAGGTGGAGGGTTAGCACACTGACTTATTAAAGAAAAATTATAAATTAAGCTATGTACAAAATAAAAAATTGACAAAAATTTGATTTAATTTAATGTCACTTACCACTTCTTTGTAGCATCATCATCGAATGTGGGAGCAAAACCATACCAATGAGAACAAAATGTGAATGGGAGAAAAATGTGAACAAGAGAAGAGATAAATGTGAATGTGGGAAGATAAAATGAATTGGTAATTTGGGTTTTTTTTTGTTTTTCTATTTTAAGGAATGCATATGCATTATTTATAATTATAAGAATGTGTACACATTCCTATAATGGATACACATTATGGACTAGTTATCCTGATTCATAATGCATACACATCATGTGATAATGTGTATGCGTTATGAGAAATGTCCATGGAATTGTCCCCCATGTTGATGCACATACCCTTTATATAGATCATTTTTGGTATTAGAGTAGATTAATATTTGGGTTATTATGGAAAATTTTGAATGATTTCTATGATAGTGAAAAGATCTCAAGGAGAATTGATGCCTTGTGATCGAATGTCACTATTCCATCAAATTTAATTGGATTAGGCCCCAATTATGTGAAAATGGATATCTCTATGCAAACTTAAGTTATGTTGGGCATATTTGAGTAGCATTTGTCAATATTTTATAATTTAAGTTCATTTTAATTAACTTTGATCTAATTAGACCTTAATTAGGTGGAATCGAATAATTGAGATAGATTTGGGAAATTTTGGCAATACATAGGAATCATTTGTCATTACATTGTGAGTTAATCTCATTGTTTGAGTAAATTTATCTAGATTAGGACTTATTTTCATGTGATTAGGTGGATTTATGTACATGTATAGGGTAAATTAGGCACATATAAAAACCATTTATTGATATTTTGTGATTGAATGTTTTTATTTTATAAATTTTGACCAGATTAGGATAATATTTTTTGAAATCATATAGATGTAGGTAGGTCTGATAAAAAATGATAATATATTAGAACCATCTATTATTATTTTGTGATCACATTTTATTGATAAATAATCTTTTAAACAGATTACTATAGATTAGATGTGATTAGATATATTTATGGAAAAATCATCATATATGAGCATTTTTTTGTTATTTTATGATAAAATATCCTTATTTGAAAAAAATAACCGATTTGGGCCTAGACTAAGTGTTTTCATTAACATCAAAGTATATTTGGGGAAAAATTGTGACATTAGTCCCAAAATTGATGATAATCATCAATAACATTTACACAAACTGATGTTATTTAGTATAAGATGATATTATTTGGGCCCACATAATTTGCTTGTTCTTTTTTTATCCTTGTAATATATTTATATTTCTAATGATGGCCAATATTTAATATACTTAAATCATGTTAAGTTTCTCTGTTTTAAGTCTTATCCAATTTCATGATATTTTAGGTCTAGTATAACATTGTTTAGGTATGATTACTCTCTATACCCTTACACATGGTCTTATCTTCATATGAGATTGATCATATTTGATTAATAAGTCCATTATCTATCTATATCAATCTCTTATAACCCTAAAAATGCCTTTGAATAGTCATTCAAGTTTTATATCTTTATCCATGAAATTGATCTTCACTCTTAGGCCTTGTTTAAGTCCATAGTCTCTTAAACTCCTAAAGTTTGATCACATGTTGTGTTCTCTCTTATTTACCTTTATAATATTTGAAACTCCATTTGTTATTATAAGGGTTATAAAATAATTTAATCCACCTTCAAAACCTCTATAAAATTTTCACATAACTTCATACAAGTTCTCAATACCTTAAGAAGTCTATAATTGAAGATATGCCCATGTACTCTCTTGAAACCCTGGTTTTCTTACATAATATGACAAACTCAGTTCTATACATCTCTTTTTTTATGATATATTAGGACATATAACCAATTATTATAGTTTAATAAGTTTTTTTATAATATTCACACCAAATTTTAGGTCTTTTAGGTGGATACTTTAGAGTTATGGTCTATTTTTAAAGCTTTCAAACAAGATTTCATGTTTTTGAATGAACCTATAGACACATGATCAATAATAAATCATTATCAAGGACTAATTTTGACCTAAAAAAATTTATAATACACTATAAATACCTTCCCCGATATCCATATCAAATTTCAAGAAAGTTGGCTAGGTAGATTAAAAGTTATGAGACTTTATTGGTCCCTAAAACTCTAGGGTTCTAAATGAGGCCAAGAACATTTAAAGAAGGATTTAAATATTTTAAAAGGGTTTTAAAACTTCATTTTAGTTGGAATAGACTTGACACACTTACCGCCACATTTTCTAATGGTCAATGAGATTCCTTGCACTTCAAAATATGTTCAAATACCTTAATTACAGTATTAATACAACACAAAATTATGCTCATCCTTATATATTCATGTCTATAAGAGCTTCTATGCACATGTTAACTTCATGAAACCATAATAGATAAATAGTCATAGTCAAGAGGAATATAATAACATAATTATTTAATAGAAACACTTATTTATTGATAAAACCTTTATAATATTTTAGAGCTACTTGTAGACCTCATTCTTATACTTATCTTGATAGACCTCCTCTTTAGACATTATTATTTATATCTTATTATCATTTCATAATCACTCTTATTCATATCTCCTTGATTAATTTATATAGCCTTATCCTTGATAGGGTAGATGCAAAAATTTGGGGGACAAAAAACACGATAGTCCCCTAGTTTTGCAAGTTTTTTACAAAGGGTGTACACCCTTTGTGTGGAAAATCTAAGGTTCTGAATATTGTTCAAGCCTCAAAGGTGTGCACCCTTTACAAAGGGTGTATGCCATTTATAAAGGGTGTACTCCCGTTATAAATAAAATAGGGCATAGACCCTTCCCATTTTATTTATTCTCATGGGCTGTAAGGAAGAAGTCGTAGCTAAGAGAGAAAACTATACTTTTCTTCCTTGAATTTGTAGATTGATGCACATGATTTATAGATTTATTCCACCAATGGGGTTCAACATAGGATTGATTCACATCAGGTATGTTATTTTTTCATTATTTTAAATTTTTATGTAACTTATTGAACTAGGGTTTTGAATTTAAATTTGCATTCAATTTTTTAAATAGGAAAAATTAGATACATAAGTTTGATGGAACCATTTGTTGAAGAAAATGATAGATAAAACCCACTAGAGTTTGATTTTACATGAGAAGAAGTTGAATTGTATGAGTAACATAATTCTAAATGTCAATAATTATAGATAATTATCAATGGTTGGCACCATTCTTCAGCTTGTAGTGCATAAATTTTACTTTCTAATACATTAGAATCTATTTTTAATGAACTCAAAATTTTGGCTTCACAACTAGATGCAATGTTGCATCAAAGATAGGATCTAAAATAATTTTAATTTAATAAATTGTCATATGAAGATGTGAAAAAAAAATAACAAAAGAATATTTGTGTGCTTTATTATTAAACCTAGAATGAACCTAATACCACCAAACAATTACAAACACATTAGTATTGATTGGTGTATTGATACAGAGATTAAAAATAACTTTTGGGATAGGTGGTGGATGGTGTTTGATGAACCTCCATGCAACAATAATGAGGTTCCATTATATTTTTTTGATAAAATTATACTATGAGTTTATATTGTAATTAATTTCAAATTATTTTGACATGAAGGCATCCCAAGATAGGGGAGGTGGGTCTTCATTTGATACACCTAGTGCTAGGTGGGACCAAAATCATCATAACCAACCTCAAAAAAATAGAATAACAATATGACATGCTATTATTCCTAAAAAAATTCATCATAACATACAAATGGACACCCTTGAGATGGTTACTATTTTGACACAAATTATGATTGATCATGGTATACATACTTTTAAGACTTATACTCAACCTATAAGTGGTTCTAGTGGTAGTGGTGGTGTTGGTGATTGTCGTATTTGTGGTAGTAGTAGTCATGGTGTTGGTGTTGGTATAATTTCTAGTGTCCCTCCTAATCACGTTATTATTCTTATACACCATTGTACATCATGCGAGAAGAAGTGTATGGGACCACCTATTTAGGTGTTGATATGGATACTAGTATGCCACATCATATACCATCTATATATGCTTTAGTAGTGCCAGAGAGTATCATGGAAAACATTAGCTTATCATAGCATATGCCACATGTGGATGTTATAACAGCACATGACACTAGCATTTTAGACATTATGAGATATTTATTAGCTTCAAGACTCCTATCAAGATATGTCAGGCTCTTGTTGTAGAGGATTCATCACCATCTATATTTGATGCATAGGTTTAATTTTAATTATCTAGTTTGTTTTTGTTTGTAAAAGAATATTAAATTTATTTTCTAGTACATGTGTTTGTACTTAATCAACTAATTTATTTGATTGAACTTGTTATTTGTTATTTGTATCTAGATTATTGATAATATTTTGGTTACCATAGTAGGCTTTGACTCTATTCTAGAGGATGTAATTGGCATAGAGGTACCTTACACACTGGTTTGTAAATCTTTTAATTCCATCTTTATTCATTTACATGTTTATTTTCCTTTGAACAAAAAACTCTATTTTAATATATATTATAGTCATAGCTTTTTATCATGTTCATTAAATTTACATATTATTCATTTATTAGTTTTATAGCTGATGAGGGATGCTATGGGAACCCCTCATGGATGAAAAAAAGGTTTAGGTGATGTTTCTTATACATTGGAGAATCCACTATCTCCACAACAGGTTATGATTTAGAGGTGGAGACTAGTGAGAACACATAGATTAATTATTTTTATTTTTAAACAATGATATTTTACGTCATATTTACATAGTTGTATGCAAATCTTGATATAATGATATATGTATGCTCTATAGGATTCCCCATCATAGGTGTATATGTGATCTTGTATCCATAGACAAACATTTAGATGAAATATTCTGAGTGTAGAATCATTTAAAAAAAAATTATATTCTTGAAAAAATTATCAAATTTTCAATATACAATTTTAATGCATTAATTTTTATATTTTATATATTGTCCAAAGACAAAACTTTTCATCAATTTTCGATGAAGTAATGGATGACTCAAATTTTGAGAGGATAGCTTCTCCTCATACTGAGGCATCTAACACCCTTGGCTCTATTTCTATGGAAACAAAATGCAATTTATTTGGAGGAAATGAGGAATATGAGAGAACATTTTTGTGCTAGGGATCTAGTTTTAGGCATAATCTATTATTTATGATGATATGGCTCACATTGTATGCCTATATGGTTCATTTTGTCTATATACATAGTTGTAGGCATAATCAATTTTTTATTTCAACATCGCCCACATTGTACACCTATATGGCACATATTGTCTATGTACATGTTATGGTCTACATTTTTTCTTGATATATGTTATACTATTTATGTTAAATTATGACATAGAACTTTACATGTATCACATATATACTATCAGACAATATGATTCCTTTAGCTATGTGTATTTTCTATTTCTATCATTTAATGTTTACACATATTACTGGTTAATGATTAAATTACTACTTCATATGGGGTTAAACAAATTCACATTATTCTCTAAGTTAGGTGCTTTGAATCATTATGTATATTTTATATTTACATGTGATATTTGCTATTTACTTGTTTCATTTACATTTTCTATTTATTTTCCAACCCACACATAATTCCCCATCTAGATGTATGGCATAGAAGCAAAATGATTTTCATAAAGGATATCAACCTAAGAAGGCCACACAAAAATTGACTCTTCATATGCCTTCTAGTTTAGACAAAGGTAAGAATAATTATAGTGAAAAGTGGTGCCATCAACAATTACCAGAGAGCCACAAACACTCTCAATGTTGGGCATAATAATCCTTTCTTTGGAAACCTACATCATATCATGCATATATAGATGATACTGAACCAAATAAAACTTTTCTAACCACCTACACAGCTTCTATAGAGACCTTTAAGGAGTGTGAACATCTCTTCCATACCATGTTATGGACCTCAACATTCAAGCTCTTCATCTTATCATTGACAATCTAAGTCAGAATAACATCATCACACTATCTACAACCCAACAACTTGGCCTTCCCACTATTATGCATTGCAAGCTATAATACCTATGGTGGATTCAATAACCTAGTAAAAACATATAGTTTTAGAAGTAATGCACATTCTAGTATAATGTTGAGTGTATGGATGACACCATCACTTGAAAAATTGTGCCTCTTGAAGTCTATAACATATTACTAGGGAGGTTGTACTTGTATGACTAAGATTCCACATATATCAAGCGAAACCAAAAATTTGGGATGTACACCTAAAATATTGCTTATTCAACATTTTATAGTCAACTCCACTAACCAAAGTCATGTTGGTCTCTTCTAAAAATTTCATAAACTAATCATGCACGTGCCTAGTTTCATCTTGCTCATAGTTTGTCTTAAGATGCCTGTCTAGGAAAGAAAGTAAGTGTTTATAGTGTGATCAATGAAATTAATGTCCCAATAATGAAAAATTGACATGTTATTGAAACCACATAATGGTTTCTTCCTAGATCTTGAATTTATTGCAATGTACCATATACTAAAACACCACATATATTTGGTCCATTTAGAAAAAATCCTTTGTATCATAAATAAATTTGGGAGAACAGTGATCATAAATGTTAGGAGATCTAGTGATGGACTTATGTATGTCTTCATCTTCTACTTGTCCATACAAAAAATAAAGAAAATTATATGTGTCAATATAGTCACCATGGCCTAATTATACATGCATTAATATTGACATTGATATCCCTTTTTAGACTATCCATAAAATTACAATCTTGGTAAGGCAATAATATAGACACAAATGAAGAGACTTATGCAACATAAATATTCTTTAAATAGTTTATAAAACTTGAGGTTATATTATTATGGTCCTTAAAGACATATTTAGTCTTTATCTCAATACAGAAAACCAATCCATCTATTGGTTTTGTCTATTTGAACTCAAAATACTCATAGTTCTCTACAAGCTAATTAAGCCTAAATGCCTCAAAAATATGAAAACAAAATATATTTGAAAATAGTGTTCTAGATAAATATAAAATATTTTATGAAAATAATTTTCCCATGACTCAACTTTTTCAACACCTCAAAAGGTCTGCTACAAATAATTTTATCAAAAATCTCTCATAGGCTTACTAGTCTTAAGGTTGCTCTAACATGCCAAAACCCATTGTGTATTGAATTAGCACTTCAAGACACCTTAGACATATGTGTTTATATTTTTTATGAATTATCAATTCTCAAATAAAAATTTTGGATTTCCACATGAAATATTTTACACAAAAATTCATAAAATCATGTTTTGTCTATTACGCCTAATTACCCTCTAGTAGGTCAAAACTCAAGATATAGTTTTCTTATAACAAATGATCATTTTATGAGGTATATATAAATGAATTAGAGGTGTTTCAACATTAATTTTTATTTTATAGAATTTTAAATTTTATAAACCAATCTCTCTCTTTGATGTCAAAGAAACATAAAAAATATGATATCTCTTACACATACTCAATTGGTTAGAGGAGCCCAATAAATGAACCATTTATGCAAACATGTTTGGATGAGTGTTTCTAAGTTAAAAATAAATTTTTATAGTCTTGTTTGGGCCCCAAAAGTGAATGTTATAGTTGGTTGAAGGCATTCTTGAAGAGAATTCACTCATGCCTAAATGTGCAAAATGACCAAACTTTGATCATGCATTGCACAATAACCGTGAGGGATAGAGACTAACCATCAGCTTCTACACATGGAAGGATGAGTATTATAGGAAATATTAGGAGGATTATATATAACTTGTGATGGAATAAACACAATAATGAGGTTTCTCTCACTATCAAATCTCTTAGAATGAGGTAAACATTAGTCAGTGGGGGCCATAGAATCTGACTCATCAGTTCAATCAATGAATAGTCTATGTGAACACATCTATGTGGGAATTTATAGACTATAATGAACTTTTTATATTCTTATTTGAGACCTAAAATTAAAAGTTGCAGTGGGTTGGAGCCATCCCTGAATTTATTTCCTAACATTAAATTTTGAAATATTATTTAGGCAATTTTGGTTGCATCTATTATATTTATATATTTATTAAATTTTTAATTAAATATTAATTTATTTATTTACATTATAGGTACTAGTGGTATTATAGATAATGTCGATCATCTTATTATTTGAAAGGTATTATGATGAGCTCTAAATACTACACAAATAATCATACGCTTGTCCATGACTTTAATTATTCTTAAATACTATTTATAATAATTATTTTTATTTCAAAACAAATTATATTGATAAATTAAAATAGTTAAACTAAACACCAAGCTTTTATTAGCTTCAAGGATATTTTATTCTCTACCAACAAGGCCAACCACATGAAGGTGGAAAATTATGTGGCCTCCCCTAACCTATACCTACCTATCATACTACTTGGACTTGTTAATTCTACCTTAACCTATACCTACCTAGCCTATGACCTAATATTTATATTTAAACAAACACACTTCCCACATATACATTATTAATCATTTATTAGTTTGTTTCATTAAAATAATTTTGAATTTATATCTATAGATATTATTATCATTAAACTATACCAAGATGTTGCATTATATTGTACCAAGATGTAATACTTTGTCACTTTATAACCATTAAACAAATGTAACTATACATAACATTGTTTATCAAGTGGATATTGTATTTTTGTATTTTTATTTATAAATTTGCTCTTTTATTATCTCATAGTGTATTTTTATTTTTTTAAATAATATTTTTGAATATGTCAAAATACTTGTGTTTTGTCAAGGGTCGAATAGTCCGGAAATAGTTTTTTTATAAAGTGTGGGGAAATGCTTGTGTTTTAGTGAAGTGTCTCCAATAGTGTGGAAATGTTTTTTATAAAGTGGGATTAAAAGGTATTTTAACAAGTTAGATGTGTAATTATTGTAGTATCAAAATATTTATACTTGTTGTTAGAAAATATTTTTATAAGGTCAGTGTTTTGTTATTTGTAATTTTTTTTTCAAATTGTAAATACAATAATGTTATAATTTGTTAAGATTGTTAGAAATATCTTTAATAAAAACTTAAAATTAATAATACTTTAAAAAACATGCATAGAAAAAAAAACATACACAAGACCTTAATGAATGACCATAGCCCATTAGCCGAATTTCCTTTGGGTCTAAGGGGCTTTTAGTCCCTCCAAAAAAAAATTATAATTTTTATTAATATCACTTTTTTTATATATTACAAGCTCTAGATAAAGTTGACCAAAATTTCTTTTTCCAGATATTTTTGCTAATAGCCTTCTATACTTATTCAATAGCAACCTAAAAAAATTGAAATTCCAAAATACACATGTAATCCTGATATAGAGAAAATACTCAGCAAAATAGCCTTGTAAAGAATATGCATGAAACATTGAATCTCTATATGGCATGTAAATAAGGAAGAATGAGCCCTCAAGGATGAGCCCTAAGCAAAAAATATGAAGAAATGATAGTTCAAAATTAGCACGTTAAAATTTTTGATATTGACATTGAAAAGAATATGTAGGAAACATTGAGTCTCCATGTAGCATGTAATTTAGCAACTCCATAAGAAAATTAAAAATTGTAATTCAATTGGAACAGGGTGTAGAAGATGCATTTAAACTACCTTAGCAAAATTTTAAATGGGAAACACTCCATTAATCCACGGAAATTCATGAACTACTAATAACAAAGGTCAAATTAGTCATATGACAAATATAGTTCCAACTCATAGTCTCCAAAACTATTATGTTTCTTAAAGCCTAATATGTTAAAAAAATGGAAAAATCTTAATTGCTCTTCAAATGCTATGATTGTTCACATTTAAATAAAAATAATTGTATTTAAATGTAAGAAGTGTAAATATATTCATTTAGATATATGGATTTAATCTTGTTGTTCATTTAATTTTGGAATCCATTCATAGAAGAATCTAAAAATTAGGAGATTGGTTAAAGAGAAGATCCTCTAGCTACAAATGTATGGATTTGGCCCCACACAAATCTAGAAATGTAGGATAGAATGGAAAATGTATCCAAGAATGTAGTCAAACAAGTCCTCTACATGTGATGAGAATGAACATATGTTCCCAGGATTTGAAGGCATTGTCCAAGAAACCACCCTTTAATGTAGATAGTGGAGGTGATATTCCCTCTGATGGTAGAGATGGCTATATTTAAGGATAGGAAGACCTCTAAAATTTGGCTAGAAATAGAGAGAAGTAATATATGTATGGATGAAGAAATATTCTGATTCCACATTTGGTGCTTCCAAGAAGATCAGGGACAGGAAGGCAAAAGGTTGTTATAAAAATGGGTTTCACTCCCTCAGGGGCTTTGGTAGGACACCTAAATTTTTGGATTATATTCAAATCTCAAACTCAAGTTGAAACAACATTAATCAATGAGTTTGTAGAGCACTAATTGAGGGGATTTAGCCGTGTAATATACCTAGGGATTCATGCTAGAATATTGAATGGATGAAGAACCAAGTCAACTATTCTTGATTTATTGAAAAGATAATAGAAAGAGCATTTGACAATGAAAAGAGAAGATGAGGGGAATAATTGATATCATAAAGTTATTAAAATACATATTCATGCATGTACAAATATTACCTACACTAGGAAAATACATATTCATGCATGTACAAATATCACCTAGAAAAATAAGAAGACACAAAATTAAAACATAAGAAGTTCACATCTCTATGCTGACATGAAATTAAAACATACAAACAAGAAGAAAAAAACATTCGCAGAGGAAAGAAATCAAACACCCAAAAAAAATGCATTCTTAGAACCCTTCCTCCTTGCTTTATAGATACCAATTTTGCTTCTTTTTTTTTTTAATTTTAATTTTTTTCTTTTTTTAAGTTGCCAATAGTTATTTAGCTTTTTGTTTTTCAATCAGTTTAGTTTTTTTCTCTGATCATTATTTTTTTTGTTTTTTATCATTATTTCATATGTTTTTAGGTTTTAATTTTGAAATCTTATTTATTTATCATTATTATGCAAACCCTAATCATTATTCAAACCTTAATAGTTATATAATTGTAGCAGTAGGGACTAGTTCTGTGACAACATCTATTATGACTATGAATAGCTTAGGTGGGTCTTCTCCAAAGCATCCTGGTTCTCATGTGGTGATGGAAATGGTGTCTAGATTTGCAGCTATAGGGGAGGTATTAGCAACTATAAGGGAGACTCCAAAATCTATAAATGGCAAAGTGTTGGCTAGCTCAGGAAAGGAAAATGTGACTATGGTGTTTGGTTCAAAAATATATAGGCATTTATTTCCCCTGGGTTCTAGATTGAAGGCAACCAATGCATGATGAATAACATTGCTCAAGTTATTATCACTAATGTTATGATAGGGGCCAAGGAAAAATAGGTTCCAATAGTAATAGGGGACAAGAATAATGTGACAACAAAGGACAAGCATCCCTCTTATGTTGAAGTTGGGGTTTTGAAACAAAATGCAGGGGATAAACATCCCTCTTACATAGAAACTATGGCTAAAGAGAAGTTGAACAAGCCTATGTCACCTTCTAAATTTTATCAATCTATCTATTTTGAAGGAGAGCAACTTCAAACACTTCTGAATAGAGAACAAGATTTATTAAATCTTGGGTTGATATGTTGTTTCTCCAACTTGTGGCCTTCTCTTGTAGATTTGATTGGTTAGTTGAAGGATATTTGCTTCCACTTACAGATGGTAACCTATGCATTTTTCCTTGTGCAAAAGCATTTTTTGTTGTTCTTTTTGATTTAGAAGTGGATAGTACTTATCTATTTCAATGACATATCTGGTCTTGGAACCAGTGTGTTCAGGGATGTAAACAATGGTTTCCTTCATTCAACCCTCATTATGAGGTCTTCAACATCAAAATAAATTGGATAAGGCTGCCCTTTTTACCCTTATAATTTTGGACTCCTTTTTATTTCAAATATATTGGTGATTCATTAGGCAAATTCTTGTATACAGATCCCAAGGTTATTCATTACACAATCGTTGATCGAATTTTAGTTAATCTAGATGCTTTCATAGATATTCTTGAGTCCATAGATCTTATTCATTACAAAATCATTGCTCTACTTAAACATTTCATGGTTTTTGAGAGTACAAAGTGTGATTCAGAAGAACCAGATGGAAATATGATTTTGGCCTAAAATGAAGTTGAACAAGCACCACAAATTCCACCCTCCTTGGGGGTGGAAAATAAAGATCACCAAATTGGATGTGAAGATTTAAATAGGGATTGATTAACATAGTTACCATTGAATGATTTAGAAGATTCATTGGATATGTCCATTCCTTTCCTTCCAGATGATGGGGGGAAGTGGATTACTGTAGGTAAAAAAAAAATGATAAATGGAAGAAGGATTTAACATCTCTTAATATGACCCTCAGATCATAAAGGAAAATAAGTTTTAAAGGGTCTTGATACACCTTTATTTTTTGTAGCTGATATGGAAGTTGTTGCTTATTTTTTATTTTTGTTGTGTTGGTTTTTTTTGGTTGATTCTCTGCAAACATGTTTGTTATATATGATTTTGAAGACCATGTTTGTAGTTTTTATTATAAAGGGTAGATTCCCTGTTTCCAAAAAACTTACTTTTACCATTAATAGAATAATATTAAATATTAATTAATAAATATTAAAATTAATTTAATAAAATTTAATTTATTTTTTATTATTGTAATTTTGTATACTACATTTAAAACATACCATTGAAAAGTAATACAACTCTCGACGCGACTTTTCCAAAATCAAATACAAAAAACACAATAACTAAAAAAATATAGAAATTATTTTCTTAAAACCAACATCATATATTAAATATTTATTTATAAAACATTATTTATTTTGTACACACAGATTGATGAGTTCCAATAATAATAATAATATGTTGAAATGTACAAGACTAAACAATGTTAAACCTGTATGCAAAGAAATTGACACATCATCATTTTACACTTAACTTCTCGAGGTCAAGACAAGATAACTAAAAAGATAAAAAGGGAGATGACATGAGTTTGGGTTTGAAATTGAGGGTGGTTTTATAGCTAAACGAATGTTAGTTATATTTTTCTTGGAACTTGGGCATGTAGGGCCCAATACTCATCAACAATGTCTAAGTGATAGTTGAGAGTGTAAAGTTCATGCATTAATTGATGGGGTAAATGATTAATTATATATAATTGTCACACAACATAAGGTGGAAAAGGGCCCAAATGCTTCCTACCAAGACTATGTTTAATCAACTCAAAGACTAGGTGGAACTTATCCAAGCAACATGCTATTATGCACATATTGTATTCCATCCTCCTAATACAAACTAATATTATCAATATATGCTTAGCCTAGACAAAATCAGATAGATTATCAAAATAGTACATTGATCAAACAATTTAGACACAAGGCAAATATCTAAGAAATAAGTAGCCATGTTAGGATGAGGGCACCCATGAAAATTTTAAGAAGTGGGGCATGTTGGGGTCCAAACACTAACTATCTTGGGGAAACTCTATAATTTATCATCAAAATGATAATTAAAACTATGGTGGTTATGTGAATGTGTTTTCATGGAGTTTATAGACCACATAGGAATGTATAATCATGTTGGATCCAAAAAATGTTATGATTGATGTCCTTTTATCAAACATCTATGTATATGTGGGGCAATGGGGTGAGGTTAAAAAGGTAAGGGGTTTGATGCAATATAGAGAAATTAAAAAGATACAAACACACCTAAAAACACAATATCCATGCAAATTGGAGAAATTATATTTAAAGATGAAGGCAAAAATGTATTTCTTGGACTCAAGACATGCATGAAAATGCACCATCTAGATTCAAACAAATAATCATCAACCTTCCAATTAAAACCTTTGTGTGAAATGCACCATCTATATTTCATGGTAGATTGCATTTAAAATTCACATTACTTGTATCCATTAGAAAGGGACACACAGATTATAAGGTGGTTGGTTATTTAATTGGACACTTTCTATTGTGAAGGGTTGATGAGGACAACATGACAATGATGGTGAGAATCAATGGCAAGTTAGTTATCATGGGTTTTGAGTTAGGTTTAACTATAAATTTACACACTTTCACTCCACAAAACCCCTCTTCCCTACACACACACACACACAAACACACACACACACACACACACACACACACACACACACACACACACACACACACACACACACACACACACACACACACACACACACAGAGAGAGAGAGAGAGAGAGAGAGAGAGAGAGAGAGAGAGAGAGAGAGAGAGAGAGAGAGAGAGAGAGAGAGAGAGAGAGAGAGAGAGAGAGAGAGAGAGAGAGAGAGAGAGAGAGAGAGAGAGAGAGAGAGAGAGAGAGAGAGGCATGAAGGAGGGAGGTTTTTTGAAGAGTCCTTTGAAAATTTTACACAAATGGAATTGTAGGTCTAAATCAAAAATCTAGGGGATATGAATACTTTAATGGTATGAGTGACTCTAAATTCATTAGACCTATTAATTCAGTAAGTTTTATTGTGTAGGTTTGAAGTTGTGGTTTTTTTAATTCAATATGAATGTCTAGATCCTGACTACAAAGGGGCATACATGTGGGCCAAGTCACAAGTGTGAACATAAGGAAATGTCTTCTAGTATATAATTCAATATAGCACCTACTTCTACCTATTACAAAGGGCAAGATGGGCAGTTTTGGTAGGTAGGATGCAGAAAATTATAGCAGAAAGGTCACCAAAGGAAGAAATATGAAAACATAGTTGTCCAAATTATGCAACCAACTACTTGCATAGGTAACCTCAAATTACTTTTATCTTTTCACATTGTATAAAATATATTGGTATTCCTTTATGCTGTCAATTATTCAATCATAGCATTTGAATGAAGAGTAATTTTGAATGGATAACTATCATTAAGATTTCTCCATATTTCTGTACATATTATAAATCCCTCATTTTATTATTGTTTGATATATTACCACACCTTATTCATAAATTCTCATTTATGATTTATTTTTTCAAAAAATCAAAATCATGACAAGTAGACATTATGTCCAAGTGAACTACTTACATACATATGTCTAGGCATTTATGTTTTCCATTTTGATGTTTTATGGCTTCCCTTTAAAGGAGCTTCTTAAAAATTACTATTTCTCTTTACATATGAACTTTTCTGTATGATGGATTGATTTTAAATAAGCATATGTGATGCATTGACATATAATGTTATAATGGTATCCTTATACTAACTAACCCCAATATTGTTTTTTGTTTTTTGTTTCTAGAAATCCAAATGCAACTCATCCATCAATGAATTTGAAGATCTGAGCATTTCATGTTTCTTGATCATCCTCATAAGTTACAGCTAAATGTAATGTCATCAATATTTTATATGTCCAAGCAAAAATCCCTACTGTCTTACTTTTTCCATCTTTTCTTAAAGTTATACAACACATCTCAAGTAGAGTTACCTAAGTCTCAAAGATAGGGTATTGGGAAATGACAAAAAAATTCTCAAATTTTTATTTAATTAAAATTACCATATTTTTATTTATTTATATATTAAAAACTCATTAGTGTAGGATTTATGATTTTTTATGTCAATATTTTCTATAAAATACATGGATCACTCATCATATCATGAAATTATATATATTTGTTTTTATTGATGTAGTGAATAGGAAGGTGAATGTAGGAAATTGAAACCTATATGGGGATTAGACCTATGATCAATCAAAATTGATGAAAGAGGTAATAAATTATTTCTAATCATGCATAAATTTAAGGATATTTTTGTGTTCAATGTTTGTTTCTATATTTTTAGTGAGGATTTATTTGATTTATAACATGTCATGAAAGTAACTTGGAATTTATGTTCAATGTTTGTTGTTGTGTTTTTGGTGAGGATTTATTTTATTTATAGCATGTCATGAAAGTAATTTGGACATTTTTTTTATATTTGGTGCAAAAATTCAAATCCATGATAATGCAAGCTGACTCATTCTATTAGTGTGACTTAATGAAATCCAAAATTAGAGCAGTGTAAAGGGTCCTAAATAATGAGGGCCAATTATTCAGGTTATTCAGATCTAAAATGAGAATAAAAATGTAGATGAAACAATTTTGGTCAAATTAAACTAATAGCTTCTAATATAAAAAATAATATTAATAAAAAATATCTTTTTATTTGAGGGGCTAAAAGCCCCTTAGGCCAAAATGAATAGATCATGGTCATTCTTGAAGGTTTTGTGTCCTTCTAAAGGTTGAAAGGGATGGCGAATGTGCCATAGTCATCTCTGAAGGTCTTGTGTGTGTGTGTGTGTGTGGGTGGGTGGGTGGGTGTGTGGGTGTGTGCGTAAAGTATTATTAATTTTATTTTTTATTAAAAATATATTTTTAATAGGATAAAATAAGTTAAAAGTATACAATCTTGATAAATAATGACCTCACAATTTTCAAAAAATATTTAGAAATCACAAAGTATTTACCTTATAAAAATAGTTCCCAAGGGATAGTTGTAAATATTTTGACAAGACACCATCCTAAAAATTGTAAATCAAACTATAAAACTCTTGATAGGTACATCAAAAAATTGACACTACAATAATTACACAACTTTCTTGATAAAATACCCATTTAAACCTATCTTATAAAAACTCTTCCCACATTATTGGAGACACTTTAATGAAACACAAACATTTAGACATATTCAAATTATATTATTAAATAAAATAACAATACATTATATAATAAAAGAGTAGAGTAAAAAATATAAATATAAATTACAAGGCTCACTTCTTAAAATATGCTACATATCATTGCATCTGTTAATGGTTACAAAGTTAGAGAGTGTAACAACTTGGCATGATTTAATAATAATACTATTTCTTTACAAATAAAAAATTAAGTTTAATAAAATTGTCAATATTATTAATCATTTATAATGAATGATAACATGCATTTGGAAAGCATAATAGGTTAATATAATTAACACACCAAACTAATAGGCTAGGTAGGTATAGATTAGATAGAAGTAGCAGGTCTAAATAATATTATAGAGAGAGATTTCCTAACCACTATTAGCGATAGAGATAATGATATAGGGCCAAGGCCTTGTCTATATTTCAATATTCATCTCCATCATTAGCATATGACTTATCCTCCCAAATCATTCATTTGATTAGGAATATAATGAATGAGTTATTTAGCCTAAACCTCTCAGTCCATGTGGTACAGAATGGTGCATGTCATTTTTCTATCCTAGGATTTCATGTTTTTCTAGGCTCAAATGAACAAATTAATCTAAATTTTCTATTGAGGAAGATTAAAAAAAAAAAATCAAATCCAAGCTCGTGAATGTGAATGTGTCATATCCATATATACATATAAATAGGGGAATATTCAACAGATCCAAATAGGGTCGAATGAACTCTTTAAGTGACATCTATTTAGGAGTATAATCCTATCTCCCTCAAGTCAAAAACAAGTAGCCCATATGGATACCATTGGTAACGGCCCATATACCTGCTCTAAGTACCAACTGAACTTGAACAATCACCCTCATCCTATGCAAATCTCTTACTATCACTATTAGCTACTCCATTTCATTATGAAAATCTCATCCTCTTGTTATCATATATCAATATGTGAGGTGTGAGAGAAGAAATTTTTTTGAGAATTTGTCTCATATTACAGTGGAAATATTATCACCTACTAGGTTTCATATTTCATATGCGATAATCAATTGAATTTGTAAGAACCACCAAAATAACGTATGTTATGTTGCTACTTCAAACATTTGGGAAAGATGAGCATTACACCTATATCCATAATAAAGATAAATTATGGACAATGAATTCAAAACACCATTCCACGCTTTCTCTCCAATCAAGAGATGAGTGTTCTATTTCATCAATTCCCCCTCTGATATAAATAGATAAACAAATATCTTCTATCGTATATAAAGGAGGAGAAGGGGGAAATATGTTTCTTACCTCTTGAGAAATATGTTACTAATGTCAACACTAGTTTCTATTTTCAAAATTTTCTTTAAAATGTAATCTCTAATTTGGCTCAACAAGTGACTCATGTGGTAGTCAATTAGTCAGTTAGTGAGTCAATTAGTCAATTAATAGTTAGTCAGTCAATTAGTCAGCTAGCTATATGTATATGGATAAATGCACAAAGTTGGGAGAAAAAATGGGCCTACCTATGGACATGATTTCCATAGAATTTTAGAAATCTAAACTTCTATATAAAATTTGAGATATCTACACTCCAAATTTGAAGATGGTGTATGAATGTGAAATTTAGCATTTTGAGTCTAGTTTCCAAAATACTACATTAAAAAAATTATAACTAGGTCAAACATATAAAATTTGAGATAATCTCTACTCAAATATTGAGTGATAGGTCCAAGCCTTTGGCTTAGGAATCTAAGCCAATCCTAAGCCAAAAGGCATAGTGTTTGAATTCAAACTCAAATAGAGTGATCACATTAATAGTGTGATCGCGTAAGTAACACGATCACATTAGTAACATGATCACATTAGTAATGTGATAGCATTAGTATAAGTTTACATTTATTTACTTATAATTTAAATTTATTTCATTAAATATAAGAAATTAGGGTCAGTCTACATATGATAGAGTTAGTATCATAGTTGCATGCCTTACGATGTGGAAAATAGTTTTTCAAAATCTAATCTAATCAGTACTTAAGTATTTTCAGGGTCTAAGTATTAAACATAGGGATTTAGGGGCATAAATTTTTTAATTTATGTCCCTTTTGGTAAACATATAGTCATTTTTTATGTTTTTGTGCCTTAAAGATTGATCCCTATAATTTATAGGAGTCTTAGGTTTGCCAAAATTGAAGTTTGAAAACTAATCACTTTGAACCTGATCCAAAGTGGTGTGATTGGGGTAGTGTAGATCACATTGATGACATACACACATCAAAAACAATTTTGTATTAATTTCACTTGTTTAACATCCCTCCCTCATCCCTGAACACTTCTTATTCATCCCTCATTACCCCTAATCACTCTCTCATCATTCCTCATTATCCATAATCAATCCCTTATTGACATTAATTATCCTTAACCATATCTAATTACTCCCTTATCATCCATAACCACTCCTCCATTTACTCTCATGATCCCTCATCATCCATAATCACTCCCTCCTCATCCCTCATCATCCCTAATCACTCTTTCCTCATATTTTATCATTCTTAATAATGTATTCATCATTTATCACCATCCCTATTCACTCCTTCCTCATCCCTCTTCATCCCTAATGTCTCATTTATTGACCTTCATTATCAATCATAATCTATAATCACTCTAGATTATTATCCCTAACCACTCCTTTATTGACTATCACCATCCCTCATCATCTCTAATCACTCCTTTCTCATCCCTCATAATCCCTAATCTCTCATTTCTCATCCCTCATTAGCATTAATCATTAATCATTCTTTCTTCATCCATCATCATCACTAATCACTCCCTCATTGACCCTCACCATCCCTCACCATCCCTAATCATTCCCTCATCATTTAACATAAGTATATCCTCTAAAGGTATCTTGTATTTCAGTCATATGTTGTTCCATCCATTATAATATAAATTAACTATTTTCCAAGACTTGTATTTTTAGTACCCATTTTTGATATTCAATTTTATTAATGAATGAATTGGATGATATTTAAAATTTATAATCAAGTAACATAAGTATTAACACATAATAGAGTTTAAATTTTAGTTCATTGAATTATCTTTGTTATGCAATTGATTAGATGAAACTTTATTCGGTTCCACCTTTGGTAATTTGGTTCAAAAGATAAAAATTAAACACAAATCTCTTTTATAATTTTATACTTATGACAATAATTGAATCATATGAAAAATTATTTGATATTTCCCATTCTTATATGACTTTAATCTTGTTTAGGTTCACACATGTTATCCTTGTGTGTGTAATGTATCCCAAATATTTTATCTCTTACATGAAAAATGAACATTTAATCATGTTATCATAAAAATGTGTTTCTATAAAATTTGAAACACTAGTTCAACATGGTGTAGATGGTCATCCCTTGTTTTTAAAATATTAGGATGACATCAAGGTAGATTTTTAAAATGGCATATGTAAAGGCCCTGAGGATGTCATTAAACATCTCAATGAATGAATTTGATACATGAGTTAACCTAAAAAGCATAACGAACTAGTCAATCAATCGTTATTTTGTTTTTAAGATTATATTCCAAATATATAGATGTTTAACATGAATATGATGATACCCAAACTTAAGATCAATTTTGGAAAAGACTTCTACACCATGGATATGGTAGAGAAATTCCTCAATATTTAGATGAGTATAATAGTTCTTCACTTTAATCTTGTTAATATTTTTTTAATTGATTTACAACCTCATGTCTGATCCTTATTTGGTATAAGTACAATTGGATTTTTTCAAAGCAATGATTTGGGCATGATGTGTCCATTATCCATGATTTCATGGATCTACCACTTGATCTTTTCATTCACTAAAATTGATATGTTGTATAAATAGGTTTGAGGTAGAGGTAGTTAAGGGATCAAATCAATAGTATTATTTAGTTTACAGTATGTAGGAACTTATTTAGGTGACTAAAAGATATCCTTGTATTCATCTATTTTATGGTTCAATTATTTTGTGTTTGTTATTGTCGGATAATCCACACTATGATATGGTTCCATAAGGATGTTATTAAATTTACTTATTAATATCAAGAGTATACTTATTACTAGAATTGACAAGATTATTGTACTTATTGGCACTAATGACTTAAAGCTTACAAACAAACTATGATATATGGTATTTCAAATCATGATAATTTATCACAACATCTTAAGGATTTACTTCATAGACTATATGTAAATGGTAAATATATGGTTGAAAACATGTAAAACATCACACACCTATAATGGTGAGATGTCACAAAGGATTGCATCTTTAAAAAGTTTTATTTTGTACACTAAGAAATACTACTAGGTGATCCATTTCTCAAGCCCTGCACTAGTGTATGGTTATAGATGATGCATAACTTTCAAGTTTGATTTATTTTTTAAAAAATTAGGTTAAATTAAATTCTTCTAACTTCCATTGGAAATTATGAAGTGTATAGGCTCACCATTGATCTAAATTTGTTAATGAAATAATATTTTTAATTCATATAATTTGTTGTTGAGGGATGTAGAGATATTTTTAGTACTGACCATATCATTGGGTTCATAATCTATTATTTACTTACCTTTTATATTGCTAGATAACTTGTACCCACTTCTCGAGATACACAAGTAGAAAGCTCATAGTATGACAATCGTCATTGGATTGAATATTGAAGTTATGAATTAAGCACCACTTTCCAAACTTAGACTACTTGCTCGGATCATTTGAAAATTATTTTCCACTCTATGGTATGATGACTCAATCAATAGACATAGAAATAAAAGGCCTTCAATGTAATTATTTGAATCATAAAATTTCCTCATATGGAAAGTAATTGATTGGTTTTAGGAAATCACATAGTTTGATGATCCTCATATATATATATAATGCTACTATGGTGGTTCTAATATATTCTCTTTTTCTAGTGGATTTTCAATTATAAATTATATATTTTCTAATAGGCCCATATTTTTTGATAGGTGCTAAATATTTATGTATCAAATTTGCCTCCACATCATTTTTATCACTATGTCTTATATTTTATGTTTTCCCTCAACTCTCTACTTACATCTCCTTACATTTTAAAATCCCAATAAAATACCACCATCAAGGTATTCTATGGAGTGATTTAGGATGAGGAAGGACAATGAGGAAATGACTAGAGATGATGAGAGAGTGATTAGGGATGTTGAGGATCAATGAGAGAGTGATTAGGGAGGATGAGGGAGTGATTAGGGATGGTGAGGGCTAATGAGGGAGTGATTAGGGCTGATGAGGGAAGAGGAAGGAGTGATTAGAGATGATGAGGAATGATGGATTAGTGATTACGAATGATGAGTGATGGTGAGGGTAAATGAGGGAGTGATTAGGGATGTTTTGTGGCTTTATCAACCATAGAGGCTGAGTATGTTGCTACCATATAGGTAAGCAAAGAGATGATTAGGTTATCATAGTTTTTTGAAGAGTTGGGGCATAAGCAAGAGGAAGGTAAGTTGTAAAGTGATATTCAGAGTATTATACACCTAGAAAAAATTCCACCTTCAACTTTAGGATGAAGCATATAAATTTGAGGTACCAATTCATCAAGATAGCTTTGGAGGAAGAGAAGTTGAAGCTGGAGAAGATTCACACCAGTCATAATCGTATATAAATGATGAGAAAGGTGGTCAAAAGGGAGAAACTGAAGCTATGTTCATTTTTAGTTACCCTTCATAGATGACAGTGAAGGGTTGAGAATCTTGATTAGAAGAAACCAGTATCCAAGTGGGAGATTGTTATGTTGTGCAGCCTATTTCCACATTACAATGTATTTTAAATATTATACATTAAAATGTATTGTAAACTCTTAATATATTTCAAATATTATACATTAAATTTTTGTAGATCCCCCTTTCCTTGAAAGTATAGATATGTGGTTTATCTGTACTCTTATATGTGTGGTGTTATTACCCATGATTAAAGGGGGAAACAGTATGGGTTAACTTGGCCCATGGTTTTGGTACCCATTATTTTGTAAAAGTGCTATGTTAGTTACCTATTGAATTAATTATATATAGATGGAGATAGAGTAGGTAAAATATATAAGATGAATTGAGTTTGAGAAGGTGAATAGAGTGTATGAATTC
>JARHVA010003089.1:227500-240000 GCA_037957365.1 Torreya grandis
TCATTTGTTTCATACGATCAACATCTTCCATTACTAAGAAACTAATTATTTAATACAATTACTTGTCAATATTATAAATACCATGAATCATCACTATTTTCATAATTAATATATTATTAGTGAAGGAAAAAATGCTAGTATTCACAGACAAGGAACAATATAAGTTAAATAGCAAAAAAACATACTTATAATTCAATGCCAAATATCATAATATTCAATGGTTATACTTAGATTAGTCTTATAAAAAATACAATGAAACTTGTGAGTAAATTAATAATTATGAGTCAAATAGGTAACTTATTTTAGTTTAGTATTCAACTCATAATATCACATAACAAGCAATATATGTATTTTGGTGAAGATTACAATGAAATGACCTAGTATTAAATCAACTTAATACTATGTAATGTTCTCTTCTTTTAGATTATTAATGAGTTGAGCTAGTTTGGTGATGATTAAAATGAGATGGATTCATGTTGAATCAAATTAAGACTATGGCTCATTATCTTCTTGGAGCTTATTCATGTGTTCAGCCAGTTTGGTGAAGACTATAATGAGATGACCTAGGTTAAATCAAATTAAGACTATGGCCTATTATCCTATTTGATCTTATTCATAAGATTAGATTTTGTATTATTCATGTGCAAATGATCTTACTATGATGCACAAAAGGATTCCTAGAGAACCATTTTTTTAGACATAAAGAATAAGCAAATAAAGACATTATTGATTTTAACCTCTCCCTCATCTTAATCATGTTACAGATAATTATTTAATTTATTTTGGAAAGATATAAAATGATCCAATACCTTTGTTTAATTGCTCTAGTGACCCTCATAGTTGTATATAACTTCAATAAATAAGATACAGTAGAATTAACTGAGGCTTACATTTTGAAAACATAGCCATCCATAGAAGTTACAGAGAGGTTTTCATACTTTTTTTGTTTTTAATTATTTTTTGAAGTCCATATTTTCATATTTATGGGTTAGGTTATATATCCATATATAAAATGCAGATGGACCCATGCACCAAATGAATTAAGGGGAAAATAAAAACTACCAACATATTACACACCATATATGACATGTGGACCGGTCGAGAGGTGGATCTAGTGTTTCCATATAAAATAAGCCTAGTTTTTGTTGTTTCCATATACCCATTTATCATTGACATATCCACCCATCATACCAATTAAATTTTATATAGATTTGAAGAAATTTTTAATCTAGAATTAGATTGACAAATGCCATGATTGAACCCAAATGGGCCTTGTGTTAATTTTTTTGAGAGGGTTTTAAAAGATGAGTACCATGTCTTAACCAAAATAATTTGTCGATCTTAAATCACATCAAGACATCTTGATGGTCTTGGAAAACCGCTTTTATATCTTCTTCAAAAACAAAAACCATAGTGAAAAACACTTTATCACAGGGACAAATTCCAAAATCACCTCCTATCAAGGTTAACCATTGATTTGAGATCTAGGAGTAAATATCAAAAAAGCCAGGTCAAAAACTATTAAATCAGGAAGAAACTCATGTATCCAAATACTCTTATTTTATATCTAGCACACCCTCAAAGATATCAAAAAGGTTTAATCTGTAGGGACTAGTGGCTTTATTATCTAGCTTTTTGTCTACTTTGAACAAGATACTACCTCAATAAAGGTGGGTTTAATACCTTTTGGATCCCCTCCTATAACCCAATCTATCTTCTTAAGAGTCTCGTCTTCTTCTAGTGAAACAAACTACCTTCACAAACTCACCTCATATTCATTCATGTTTTCCCTCTTTCTCAATAAAACCCATGCTTTCCCCTTCTCTGTCCTTTCACTTTACATGCCAAGGAGATCCTGATGTTTCTATTTACCTACCTCTATCATATCAATTGCATTTATGATGCCAAATAAGAGTAATAAAGTGTTTTAAGTTGCATTATTATTTAAGATGAGAATATTAAGAGGTTATAAAATATTAAGCACATGAATTCAAATAATAATTAAACACATATTAAGTATAAATTTCTTGTATGCATACAATGTTCTATTAGATAATTTTAGTTAACAAAACTTGATTAACCAAAATTAAATAAGTGATAGCACCCTTTTTCATTTTTTTCATGATCAAATATCATTATTTAATAAATTTTTATTGAACTAAGTTATAATTGGGTAAACTAATAGATATTCACATATAATTACATCCTAATCCAATAAAAAATTCTCAAATAATGGAATTAGATTGTGAAATAAAAATAAAGGGTATTAAAAATGCCTTATTTTCTAATGTAATAGCATTAGTCCATCACTATAAATTTATTAATAATTAGTCTAAATAAGTCAATAAGCCATATTGTTAAGGCAAGAATCTATACTATGATTCAAAATGCATTATAAAGAGTCTTATAGGTCCTATGTGATATAAGGAGTCATATAAATTGGTTATTTGAAGGTGTCTAAGTCATCGAAGTCTTCTCAAAAACACTTCTATCTATGTATAAAATCCTTCATACCAAAAGATAGATTTAAATATTCAAATTATAAAAAAAGGCCTATAAACCTTTATGGTAAATTTTAGGGGTATACATTTTTAAGTAAGGGTCCTAGTAGGTTAATGGCCTAATTTTAAATGAATTTTTAACAATGTAAAGATATAAACACCTCATCATGTCTCTAGAATGGAAAATTTTGTGTTGGATAAGGTAAGATTAGCATATGCTAAGTAAAGAAGAGGGTTTTTGAGAAAGACTAGGTATTCTCACAATCTAAAAACCTATATTTACAATAAGATAGAGAAAAGAAGGTCTAAGGAGAAGGTTTGTCAAGATAATTATAAGAATGATGTCTGCAAGTAGGCCTAAAATATTGTAAATATTTGATCAATAAAGAAATTTTTCTATGGAATAAATGTGTTCTTATATTACTCTTGTATATTAATATATATCTCTTATGGTTTCATGAAGTTAACATATGCATAAAATATCTTGAGGACATGAATATACAAGGAGAAACAAAAGTCTACATTCCATTAAGATTATAATTGAGGTATTTGAACATATTTTAAAGTGCAGGGAAGCTCAATGACCATTGGAAAAGTTAGATGTAAGTTTTTTAGGTCGATTAGAATCTAAATGAAGTTTTTAAACCATTTTAAATTCTTTAAATGCATCTTTAAGTTTTCTCAATCTCATTCAAAAACCTAGGGTTTTACAGACAAAGAAAGTATCATAACTTTAAAATTTGATATGGATATGGGGGAAGGTATTTATAGTGTCTTAAAATTGGTTTTCGGTCTAAATCAGGTCTTAAGAGTGAGCTATCAATGATTGTGTGTCTGTAAGTTCGTTGGAAAACAAGAAATCTTGTTTGAAAGCTTTAAAAAAAACATAACTCTAAAAGTATCCAACCATAAGACATGAAAATTGGTGTGCATATTATATACAACCTTATTAAACTATACCAAGTGGATATAAGTACTAATATAACATGACCAAAGTGAATTAGAGGACTGAATTTTTATGATTGTGGAAGAAAATTAGGATTTTAAGAGAGTATAGGTGCATACCTTCAATTATAGACTTATTAAGGTCTTGAGAACTTGCATGAATTTATGTAACAATGTTATAGAGGTTTTGAAGGTTACATAAATTATTTTAGAACCCTTATAATAATAAAATTGATTTTAAGAGAGAACATAACAAGCATGATAAGAGACTATAGAGGGTAAATAAGAGAGAACATAGGGTCAGAGTGATCAACCTTAGGAGTTTAAGAGACTATAGACTGAGACAAGCCAATATTTCCCAAATCTATCTTCATTATTTTATTGCACCTAATTAAGGTCCAACTAGATCAAAGTTAATTAACTAAAATAAACTTAACTTATGAAATAATGACAAATGTTACTCAAATATGCCAAATGTATCTTAAGTTTACCTAAATCAATCCATTTACACATAATTGGGGCCTAATTCAATCAAAATTGATGGAATAATGGCATTCGATCATAAGGCATCAATTTTCCTTATTAAGATCTTTTCATTGTCTTACAAATAAGTCAAAATTTTCCATAATAACTCTAATATTAATCTTCTTTGATACCAAAAATAATCTATATATAAACTCTCAAGTCATCAGCTTACTATAAATCATAAATCACAATCTATTGTTCTAATTTAAATTTAATCTAAGATGACGTCTTAATTTATACACTGATCTATAATTAGTGTACATTCATTATGTTGGAAGATAGAAATACTTAATAATTGAATATATATGAAAAATATATTTTGACAAAATTAACAACAATAGACACAAATGACACCAACAACTTTGACCTAGAAAACCCCACAAGGTGTAGGTAAAAAGCAATTGAAAGAGGTAATAGCCTTCAACAACCATTTTGGATACATATTCCACTATCCTTCTATCATTTTATGCCACAACTAAATTTATCTCCATCCCTTGATCATAGATCATGTTAAAAACACTAGTGTTAGGAGTTGTAGTCATGGTTGAAAATAAAGTAAGATCACTCCACCAAAATCTTATAATACATGAATACGAGCTTATCTCTTATAAGGTTGGACCTCTCTCTCTCTCTCTCTCTCTCTCTCTCTCTCTCTCTCTCTCTCTCTCTCTCTCTCTCTCTCTCTCTCTCTCTCTCTCTCTCTCTCTCTCTCTCTCTCTCTCTCTCTCTCTCTCTCTCTCTTTCTCTCTCTCTCTGTGTGTGTGTGTGTGTGTGTGTGTGTGTGTGTCTGTTAAAAAAATATCAAATTTTCATACACATTTATCTAAGCCTAAAATAAATGTAAAATATTGGATCATTTATAAAATTAAATAAATAAAGAGATGTAAATTTTAGATATGTATATTGAATATTAAAATAATGGGTAAAAAATAATATAAACTTATAATAGAAAATAGTGATTAACAATGATCAAAATATGACATAGAAAATGTACAATGAACAAATAATAATGTAAAAATCATCAAGTTCTAAACTTGGGATTGCCAAAAATGTCCAACTTCATTCTCAATAAAATACATGCAAGTTAAATTTGTTTTATCAATTATGTATATCTATCTAGGGCTCAAAAAAACCATGTTTGGTTTTATACACCTCTCATATTCCCAAGAATCTAGACTTATTATTTCCCTAATTGGGAAACAGCATCTGAAAACCATAAGGAGAATGATGTTTTTTAGAATTATTTTTACACTTATAATGATTATTATAAGGTCTCTAAATGTTTTTAAAATGTACAAAATAATACTCCAATAATTATATTAATTCATCATCAATCCAAATTAGAGAAATGCAATGCATCACTAAAATGAATGTCAATACTTAAATGCATCTAACGATTTAAATATTTATCTAATGCTTGTAAATGCTCAATAGATACCTATGACATCATGAACATTAACTGCAATAATTATTTCCTCCTAAATAATAGGAAAAATTAGGAAAGGGTGGTAAATTACATGTTATATGTAGGAAATAGTGGGACATTGCATGTTATATGATTAGATGGGAAGAATATCTGAACAAAGTTGGCCTGTGGTTATTGTTATTACAAAGATTACTTTTTAGCCTTCAATTCCTCTACTTATACTTCCATTTTTGAAAACAAATTTCAATGTATTAATTGTGAAGGGTATTGGTATTTTATTTATTTTCCTAATGATATTCAGATGGAAACATAATTTGAAATATTGTGTTCATTAGCTTATAATCTACTTTTTCTATGTATATCCTTTATGTTGTGCATACATCTAATGAAAGGATATTAAAAATTAAACATCTCTATCAAAGTCAGCATGCTGTTGGAAAAAAGTTAAAACTAAATTATAGATAAATATAAAACATGATCTTAACCAATGAAGTTTAAATAATCATGACTACAAATTCATCCTACGTAAATCTCACTATCTAGTTGTGGTATCAACCTTTCATTCTAAAATTCAATTCTTATTTTCATTGCTAATATATTATATTATTTTTTGTTCTCAGCTTAATGTTGGTTTTTTTTTTTTTTTTTTTTAGAAATCCACACACCAAAACTCAGAAAAGAGGAATATGAGATCAGTTTTTTGACTTTAAAAAAAAGGAACTCTAAAGAGGGGTGTGTGGGGTACAACAGTTGATGGGTACATAAGGATATGTTTTGGTATTTTCTTAGTCTATGAACCTTATTAGTGTTGAGACAAATTCATGCTACATCATTGTCATTGTACTCATATTTAGAAAACATTTATGGCTAATTTTGTCCATTTTTATTCAAAAATACTCATTAAAAATTGCTTTAAACATTAACAGAATGAAAAAAATACTAAGGATTTTTTTCAAAGTTTATGAGTGAAAAATTATTTTAATATTTGAGTGTTTTTAGTCTGTTAAAAAAAAATCAAGTGATCCTTTTCTCCTTTGATATTGAATTTATCATCTCTGTAAAGCTAGGCTTGTTTTATAATATTTCTTCTTGAGACTTCAATATTGAAAAAAATTGATAGGAATTGTAAACCTAAAATAACATTTGTGCTTACTTAAAATAATATGGATATCTAACAAATATATACTTTCAATCATGAATATCCATTCTCTGTTCCAAAGCTTCTAATTTGGCATAGGTTGGGAGGATGGTATCAAAGATCATGTAGTTTGGCTTTAAACCTAAAATTTACATTTGCTTAAATGTCCTCAAGGCTTATTTAACAAATCCATTTTTTTCATATACTAAAACCATGACATTCAATATGATTACATTTGGTTGAGGCATTTATTTGAAAATCCTTTAAGCCTATTAACCTGCAGTCATAGAATTACATGAGGTCATGTTTCTTTGAGGCAATTTGTCAAATAGTCCATGTGCATTGTGGTACACTTCTACATTTCACATACATGTGTATGAGGGAAGTAAAATTGTAAGGATATTCCATGAGAAGATGTTTCATTCAATCATTTGGTCAAACAATCTCTGAACATCCACTAGAATTTTACACTTGTCATAAATGCATATAAGGATATTTTGTAAAAGTCTATGTGGGGAAAAATTAAATTACCTCTCATTGATGTGGGAATTTAATGGCTTTTTCTTTGAAATGCATGTCTATAATAAATGAATATATTTCGAATGGTTTATAGAAAGTTTGTGTGTAGTAAGAACAATGATAACACTATACAATGTAACATGGGGGATATCAAATTTTTATTTTCTTAATTTGTTGTAATGAAAATTAATTTTGATTTTATAGAATTAAATTTATTTTATTGGTAGTAATGTTATGATAATAATTACTCATATAGAGTTTTGGAATAATGTAGGAGGAGTTGGTATTATTAAATTACAAAAAGTTTTATAGTGAACATGGTTAAATTATTTTTTTTTCTAGTTCTGTAGGTGGATATGGTGGGTGGCTACTATGATGTTGGTGTCCATGTCAAATTTTCCTTTCCTATGGATTTTATAGTCAAAATTCTAGCGTGGAGTGTGATAGAGTATGGAAATCAAATTGTTATAGCAAGATAACTAGGATATACAAAGTAGGCCATCAAATGGTGTAAAACTACTTCATGAAATCTCGTTTTAAGTCTAAAGTTATCTAGGAAGAGGTAAAAGAGAGATATAAAATTAATGTCACGTGGTTAGCTCTATTGAAATTTTTTTTTACCACGACAATATTTTTTTTCAAGATTTTGGGTGTACATCAATGCATGAAATTGCTTATATAATATATAGTATATATTATCTCCATTAATCTTATGTAATGAAGATTATTTATTAAAATTTTGGGTATTCATTAATGCCTATGAATCAGATATACAATCTATTTTTTTGGAGTACATTAATGCCATGTAATTTTTACTATGGTCTTATAGGTTATATTGTTTCAATTTATATTATGTAAAGAAAATTTTATTGAAACTATTGGGTATAAATTAATTATTATTAACTATTTTTAGAACCCATGGTTTTTGTTTTTGTTGGTGTTAAATGTTTGCATGCCAATTTTACCCTCAGATCTCTAAGGTTAATGGCGTTGAAATTTAGTTATTACTCATGCATTATGAATTGTTTGTATTAGCAATTACAATGGCATGCTCCTCAATTATATTTCATAAATCAAAACCTGCAAACTCTAACATGATCCTCCAACATGACAAGCAAAGAAAACTAAGAATTTAAATTATCTAGGATTGCTTTTAATTTAATAAAATATAATAATTTGACAAACTTTAGGCATGCTTCTGTTATTCTATATAATAAATATGTTTTTTTAACTACTAAAATGTATATATATATTTTCGTATTAAATTAGTAAAAAACATTTTTCAATTAAAATAAATGTTCTACTTTATTTTGTTGGTTTAAATTTGATAAATTTTTTAATTAAATGCATTGTGAGATGTTCTAGATCCTTTTAATTTAAATTTATTCGGTGCATGGAGTGTTGTGGGCTTTCTATTTAAAAACAACAAATCAAATTTAAAGTTAAATACTTTTATATATGGTTCATTTTGGTGCTTCAATATGTGAATTAACTAAAAATAATAACATATTAGTTTAAAAGTATTGTACTATTTTGTCATTACTAAAGATGATAAAGTCACTATTGACAAATATGATTATTCTCTAGGTTGGAATGTGACCACCTATGTTTTTAGTCTATATTCCTTATACTTCAATAGAATATTGAATAAAATAATCGATCATTTAGCTTTGAGAGGTTACCATTATTATCATACTTACTACAACTCACTATAACTTCCTTGATCTTATTATTTTTATGCTAACATTCTAGATCATGTATTTTTATCAACACTATAATTTTTTTAATAATCTACATACTACCATATATAGTTTTCCCTTTTTGAAAATACTTAGATCCAAGAGGTCATAAAACATATAAGAATTGGACATGATATTAATTAAACACAGTTATTTGTGTAAAATTTTATTTAAGAATATTTTGTATTTATAATTTTATATATTAGACTTTACAATATATATTATTTAGTCTTGAAACTAAAATGGTCCAAGTCTAGAACTTTAACCAAGAATTTGCATAGCTTTATAACTTTTCTTGCTAAATTTGATCTTATTTTTCTCTTAACCTTTAGTTTTTTTAATTTTTGAAGTGAATTCATGTTTTAGGTCACAATTTGTTAGTTTGTTCTTACTATTGAACTAATCTCTAAAAAATCATTTGTGATCAAAAATATTATAGTTTATACCCTCCACTTATTGATTCCATGTAGTCTTGTGCTCAACATTATTTTCAACAATTTCTTTAGTATCAATATGTTCCATGTAAATCTAGAAGACATTCACCACTTGATTTTCAAGATCTGGTAAGGATTTTGAATGCTTTGTTTAGTGTACCATTTATTATTTTCATATATAGGTTTTTAAGATTTTAGTTACATTCATGGACAACTCATTTTTCATCAAATATTATTTTTTTATCTTGAATCATATGGCAATGTTGTAGGTGAACAACTAGCCAAGTATCCACTGAACTCATATAGAGGGGCACCAATCATTGAATCCTATGAGCGGTGACTAGTGGATATGGTATGTAGCTAACACAAAGGATCAAGTGGTAAGTGTCGGCATGGCTCATAATTATTGGTGAAGTCATTGAAACTGAGGATGAAAGTCTAAAAATGTTACTCAACATTGTATTTATTTATTTATAACATGGTTTTTAAAATGAATATTTTTATTTTTGTTATTTATAACATTTTTTTAACACAATTAATTTTTTTTATAAGTTTGATTGCCTTTGTATAGTTTTGCATTTGACACATAACAGTAAAGTTATGAATTTGTTTAATAACAATGGAATTGTTTATTCAAAATTTCCATTATAATGCTAGTATATTTTATAGTGAAATAAGGAAACATTATCTATTTTACATAGAATCTATAACTATTTGTAGTTTTTATAATGGTCTGCTAGAAATTACACCATGGATCCAATAAAATTTACTTCATATTTTTAATAATTTATAACAAAACATTTAAATATAACCATACAACTATGAAATCTAATCTATGCATTCAAAAATATTAATATAAAAATTTAGAATCAAAAATAAATATGGACTGATGTTTGCAACTTTGTTTTGTGATAAATTCAATTTGAAATTTATATATTTTCTTCTAATACTATATTTTTAGAACCTATTTTTATGCAATTAGGTGATCAATGTCATTTTTTTTCATACTTTATAAAATAATTTAAGCCTTGCATACTTTATAATGAGCCACAATTATCTTGATGGCACTACAACCAAGGATAATTAGCACTCATTTAGACTACTTGTTTGTAACTAATAACCCTTATTTTATCTAATACACTATTTTGTTATATGTTTTTCTTAATTTTATTCCTCTTTTTCGATGTACCTATTTTATTATATAAAAATTCTTTACATTTGTGTTTCCAAAGTATTTTAACTTTATTGTTGTGAATAGACATGTGCTTATCAAATTCACAATTTTATTCTTATTTCTTAATTCATAGAAGTACTATACATAATGTAAGAACCATCCATGATATTAAAAAAGGTAGAAAAATACTAACACATACAATATTTAAGACTTGTTAATAAATGTTATATTAGGGTTTAGTTCTCTAACACATTATTTCATATTGGAGTAAAATTGTCATTTAGAAGTTTCAAAAAATTGCTTATTTAGAACTTGTTTTGCTAAAACAACTTTCATTTGACTATTGGGATGTCATTATTTACTTACTATTATATATAACTTATATTGAAAAATATAGAGTTTTAACTTTTTTGGTTCATTCTCTATAAATTTATCAAACTTGTTTAATTTAATCCCCATAAGAACTTAGTGCATGGCACCCTTGTTTGAAAGGGATTGAGCCATGTTTGGATTTTTAACCTACATTATACTCTATTAAAAACACAAGATTGATTAACTTCACACATTTGTTTATTTCAATCTATAAGTTTCTTTTGTTACAAATACTAAATATTAATATGAATTTCCAATATTCTAATGATAATGGAACCTGATGAGCACTTCTAATATGAATTTATGAATAGTGTACATATTGTTTTGACTTAAAATAGTGTCTCTTTCATACAAATTAGGTTGTCATTTAGAATTATTAAACTTAAAATACCTTTATAATTAAAATTATATATTATTCAACTAAGATATTTATTTTTAAGTTATAAGTTTAGTAGTTATGATTGGAGTGTTTTATCATAGTATAAAAAAATGATTATATATTTTATAAAATATTTTTTTCACTTGCCAAATTTTTTACAATAAATAGTATTTAAATCTAAGAAAAGACTAATACTTATGAATTGGTTTACATTGTTATTTAAATTGTAATCATATTATTAAAAAGGTAATCAATAGTAGTTATAGATATTTTTTATAGATTATAAAATACATATATAAAAATTGAGATTTGACATTAGGATTAAAAAAAAAAATCCATGACACTATCACGAACTTACCTTTGTGCACCTTGACATGACAATTTAAATGATTGGCTTAGTGTTTGTATAGATGTTGTTTCACTCCCTTGCTTAGCTAGTTTATGTTATTAGATTCTAATGCTATGATATTTGATTGTAGTTTGATGCATTTATCATTTTTATAATACTACACTTGGTAATGTTTTGATTATTTGATGTACTTGATACTTCATTAAAATTCATTACTACTTTACATTTTTTTTATCAATTTTTTGGATCAGATACTACTGATGGATTCACTTAGTGGTTGTAGGTTTGGATTATGAGCTACACTGGATGTTGGCATCAGCTTTTGGGGTAGTGGAGTGGTTTTGAATACTCTGATGACTTCTCATAGGTAACATTGTATTCTGATGACTTCTCATAGGTGTCATTATATCCTTGTGGGATGTTGTACATTCTGGACTAATAGTGTGGAATGTAATTTATGCTATCATCTATATGAACCAATTTTTATTCAATTTGTGAGTGTCATAGTGTGGCTATAATAAATTGACTTGAGCACTTTTATTAATATTTGTATTTATATAATAATGCATCCTAGTTCTACCATAAAGCCTTACATTTTATTAATGATTTGATGATGGCATGTTATTTCCCATTCCTTGTGGCCTATGTATAACCCTGTGGATCATTATGCCCTACCTCTTTTCGTTGTATATTCTTATGAGTTGATTCATGAACTAGGTTATGGAAAATTGATTTGGTGATTGCATGAATATTGGCAGATTGTTTTATTGTGTAGTTATATTTTTTTTTCATGAATCAATTTAGGGTTCAATTCAACCTTTATGTCAGATTAACTCTTATCACTATAGTTTTCTAGGTTGAATTAAAATGACCTGGGGTATAATTGCCTTAGGACAAATTTGGGGCTATAATTATATTTCTCTATTTTAAATTAACATTCATTTGTGCCTTGAGTGCATGAGAGTTGAACCTAATTAGATATATACATTTTTGTAATGT
>JARHVA010003089.1:245000-257500 GCA_037957365.1 Torreya grandis
CACCTTTCATGCAGCCTGAGAGAAGCTTAAGAGAAAACTCAAATGCAGACATGTGGCAGTTTTCACTGAGTTTCACCAGGGACACGTGGCACATTCCACTGTAACTTAATAGAAGACACATGGTAGCATCCATGGTGAAACAAGTGAGGACACATGGTAGCATCCATAGTGAAATAAGCAAGGACACATGGCAGTGTCTGCTTAACTTATAGATAATTTGGATGCCTTTTGAGAGTCTCATGGAAGATGACACATGGTGACTTCCGCTAAGTTTTAGAAACACTATAGAAATACTTGGGACTCATGCAGATGATGACACATGGCATGTTCCACTTAATTTAGCAATTACTCAGATAGTGACACTTGGATCATTCCACTAAATTTAAAACATTTGCCCAGGGCCCACCATGGGATCCTCACTTGATATAGTGAAATGAAAAGAAGGAACTCAGACGTCGACACTTGGAGGCTTTCGTCAAGCTTCATCAGGGACAGGTGGCAACTTCCACTATGAAATAGACCAAGGTAAAGTAGGGCACAACAAATGACACTTGGCAGTGTTTGTTGGATCCTGAGAGAGGCTTTAGATGAGGCTTGAATTTGATGTCTATTGGGATGTCACTGTTTGTTTGGCACTTCCACTAGCTTTGAAAAGCATCTAAGTGTTTGGAAACTTGCCCCTTTTGATTGAACCTATCAAACCTATTAGTCCCTTTATTGAAAAATCTTGGAAAATGAGGAATTGGAATGTTTATAACAAAATTTTGAGAAAGGAAGATATTATTTTGGCCTGCAGGACCAAAATAGTTCATATGTTGTCCTAAAAATGAGTGACATTTTTTTAGGGACAAAAGCTAGCTACAATTGGGGAACTTCCTTTAGTTGAGAATAGAATTAAAGGGAGTAGAATATAGAATCTCTCCAGTGCCTTGAAGTGTGCCATTGGGCTATGGAGTCATGCTACTAAAAAATAAAAGATTCAAAAATGAAAAATGAACAAAATAAAGCAGAAATAAAAACTATACAAATATACATATGTACAGGTGAACTTATCTGGTGCTTCAAGAATTGAAGTACTTCAGATGCTACCACTTAGAGGTAGAGAAAAGTGGTGCTTTATCCTGATAAACTAGCAAAAAGCCATTTTGTCCCCAGAATCGGTGATTGGTAGGTGGACTTCTCTAGGGACCCAATTTTTTGTACATTCTCTTTGGTTTCTTCTTCTTACCCCACATCAAAACTTGACTTCTAATCCAAAAACCATGAATCTTTGTTCTCTTACAGATGAGCTCCTTTTCCTAATTTTGATGCACAGTAGCATGGTCCATTACCATAATTGGTTGTTTTTTTGGTTTAGTTCAACACATGTTTTGATTGTCCCCCTTTAACACCTACCAATGATTGGCACTATCATGCATACTTGGTGTTGTTCCTTATGAACCAATTCATGGATTACCACATACAAGATTTTCATCTACTAAAACATGAATGCCTTTAGTAGACAAAAAATAATTACCCCTATCTGAAGACTCAAACATAATTTGAGCTTCAAGTGCTGATGTCTGAGTGACAACATATTTTGTCTCCTTCTCAGGAAGCAACCTCTAAATTACACCTTTCATAGGGATTCTTGTCTAAGACAAGTCCATGCTTAATTCCCCTCCAACATCTTTACAAAAATTTCACCCAAGAAGGATGCCATATGATGCTAGGATGTCAGCCACTAAGACTGTCATCTTGATTCTCTTTTCTGGGAATGCTGCAAAGGTAAATTGGGTGTCTTTGATTTGCCCCAGCAGTAACACTTGTCTATTTTCAATGGAGAAGCATCTCCCAAATGTCTTGGTCAATGTGAGACCAAGAGATTCTACCACTCTAGTAGGCATGACATTGTCTGAAGCCCTAGAATCAATGATGCAATTATTGAGTTGATGTCCATTTATCAGCAAGGAGACATAGAAAGGTTCAATCCTTCCAGGAGTAGTAGGAGGAGTAATGACAAGATTATTTGGGATTGACATTTTCCTTGGGGGATCATGAGTTACTTTCTTAGTTTCTTGTCTTGTTGGGATGGTTTGGTTCTTTACACATTGAACCAACTTATCCAACTGATCAGGGTTGGACTATAGGAATTCAAATTCAGACATTTGAATTTTGGTTTTCTTGACATGATCAATTATGTCAAATGGTTGAATTGGACTAGACACAAAGGAAGGCAATTTAACCTTTTAGGTTTTAGGAGGGGTGGGAGGACTGGCCTATGAATTTGAAGTTGAAGGTGTTGAGATGTTTGATGTACTTACCTTTCTTGCAATCACCAGGTCCATTGGATAGAAAGGCAAAGGGGTTCCCTACTTGACAATTGATATTGTTGGTTGAGGTTACTCCTCTATCTTCTCTTTATCAGCTTGCTAAGCTGATTGATTCTTGGACTGGGTGAACATAGCATATGATCCCTCATCTATTTTCCCTTCACTTCTGGGTTCATCCTTATAATTCAAGAAACCAGTGATGGATTCACCAGTTAATTTTTCTTAGTTTACTGTGAAGAGATCAGCATCACTTTCTTGCTCAAACTTAGCTTGGAAAGAGAAATCATGTTTTGTTTCTAGATATCCAACTATTGAGTTGGTTGGAGGTGCTTCAAGGGCAAGGTTCCTCTATGGGGGAGGAAGATGATTTGGCTGCCCTTGATTATTGGTAGCATTGCCTTAGTATGCCTAATTAGGGAATGTCCTCCTTGGTGCATCTCTATATGAAGGATTAGGCATACCTTGTGCCATTTACTTTTTCAAGGCTAGCACTTCATTTTCTAGATTTTGCACCATTTGATTAGTGGTGCCTATAGATAGATATTAAGAATATGATGAGGGTATATTTCTATTTGGATCTCTCCTTATCTTTCCTACCAAGATAAGGTCATATTATACCTCAGTAGCCAAGTCCTGAGCTTCAGCAAGGTTCATTTGGCTAGCATGTCTTAGCAGAAAACTCACCTCTGGAAGCTGAGAGTTGATGAAGAAACATTTGAGATTTTCCAATGTAGGCTGAGCAATTGTAGGAATCTTGTTCCTCAGCTTATCAAATTTTGATACAAAGTCCCTCATTGGTTCATGAGGTTCCTTCTTCATCTATGTGAGTTGGGCCAGAAGGGCATGTACATCTTTTGCAAGTTTAAATCTGGCTTCAAACTTGGCTTTGAGTGTGTCCAAGTCAGTTACTGTCCTAGCCTGTAGATGGTAGAACCAATCTATAACAACACCTTGTAGTGTCTCCATGAAAATATTGACTGCTACATCTTCAAATTCCACACCTATCAAACCACAAGCTATGTTGAAAGCTGCAATGTGTTTATTAGGGTGAACTCTCCCATCACCATAGAATTTGGGGAAATTCTTTCTTGAGCTGCATGGAAGTTCATGTAGAGGTGGATTCAGATTTAGTGGACTAAAATAGTTACCCCAGGGGCTTTGAACTATCATGATATGACTATGGAAAGGGGGATTAAATCTCAGAGGGGTGAGTATTGGCAAAGCTTTATTAACAATAGAAGTGGACGCTTTTCCTGGTAATGGAGACTTGACTTTAGTAGGAGGAAAGCTCCTTGATCATTGGAGGTGAGATGATGAAGGAAATAGATCAAAATTACTCTACTGCACCAACTCAAAAATAGGGTCAACAATACCTTGGGCTCTCTAGCTTCTTTTATAGTGTGGAGTTGTTAGGTTGTAAAACAAAAATAGAAAAGAATTGGCCCTACTTCAACTTAAAGCTTGAGGCTTCAAACTGTGCATTCTTTCTAGCAGCTCTAGTTTTGTAGACTGGATAATATGATGGAGATGGTAAAAATATAATGATAATGGGTAAGACACAGAAAGGAGTCACCAGAGTTTGTAATGGATAAGGGTAGGGACTACTTCAATTTGAAACTTGAGGCTTCAAATTGCGCATTCTCCCAAGCAGAGTTATCAAAAACTGTTGGGTGAATATTTTATCACTCAACTAACTGATAGGCAGAATAGTTCTCTTTACCACAACATAGGGAGATTGGTCATCCAGATGTGTAGTTTTACCACATCAAAAGGGGAAAAATCTCTCCTCTTAGCAAGGGGAGGTTTCCTATTAAATATGAGGAGCTATATGTTATATATATATAAGCAGAAAGTAAGACATAGGGGTAGGATAAACCATCCATCTCTCTTTTTTCAGAGATGATGTTTAAGGGTCAAAGGAGAAATATTAGGTGATTGGTGAAGAAACCCCTCTTCTTTCATAAGTAACATTTAGCCAAGAGCCAGATCCCTTCCTAAATAGTAGAAATCCTGATCAAATGATAGAAGGCACTTCTCTTCGACATAGGGGTAGGATAAACCATCCATCTCTCTTTTTTCAGAGATGATGTTTAAGGGTCAAAGGAGAAATATTAGGTGATTGGTGAAGAAACCCCTCTTCTTTCATAAGTAACATTTAGCCAAGATCCAGATCCCTTCCTGAATAGTAGAAAGCCTGATCAAATGATAGAAGGCACTTCTCTTCTTTCAGATGTGCTTGTTTTGGCAAACAACAAGAATCTTTCTAGTAGCAATTGTAACAAGGCGTAGTAACACAACAAGATGAAATGTAGCACAAAGTTTCCACCTCAACTACCAAAGAGTGAGATACGAAGGACAATGAGGGCACAAAGTCATCCCAAGGTCCTTTACATAGAAATAGAATATGAAGGATAATGAGGGCAAGTCATCCCAAGATCCTTTACATAGGAATAGAAAACACAAACATACTAAAGGCAATAGTGGGGGCACAAAGTCTCTCCACAATTGACCTTCAAACACCTTCATGATTACTTTCACTAATTCTACTTATTTAATTAAAAGGACAAAAAATGTATTAAGGAAACAGACATAAGAACAATTTCCCCAACAACTAAGTTATCACAACACAAAGTCTGAAAAGTCACTTGCTTTCTTATTCCAATAACAAAATATGATAAGCAGTCTGAGCTCAAAGTCTCAGTAATGCCTTTCAATTTGGGTAGATTTTTGCTTCCTGTAACCAAAAATATCCCATTAAAACAATAAAAGAGAGTCCAATATATAGTTTTCTATGAAAGACATTGGGAGCAATAACACATCATGATGCATTCAATACGTTTTAAATTTTTTCAAAGAGATATGCTAGAAATGGGTGTAGTTGCCCTTTTTCTTTTCTCAATGCAGAGAAATGAGTCATGCCATTGAATATTCATATTCCCCAATGTCAGCATGATGGATTGTTTCACCTTCTAGAAACATATCTCATGCATGGATATTTCTATTCCTTTTCTTCATCATTCTTCCTTTCTTGGCTGTTAAATCGGGTTCTTAGTTAAATCATTTCTCTATTCTTTAGTCACTTTCCACTAAATAAATTGACACATGGCAGTATCTACTTCAAAATAGGTGAGGACACGTGGTAGCTTCTGCTACCTTTAGAGGCTTTAGAAACATTTTTTATGAGTCTGGTGGGAGATGACAAATGGCAATCTCCACTACACTTTAACTATCTTCAAAAACATTTAGGACTCATTTTAGATTTACGTGGATGATGACACGTGGTGGTATTTATTGTGCTCTAATAAATGCTTAGGAAAAGCTTAGAAACTTGTGAGAAACTCAAAACTTGAATGTAGACATGTGTCACTCTCCGTGGAGTTATAAAGGGACACATGGCACGTTCCACTTGTCTTTGGAGAGTCATGCAGATGATGACACGTGGAAGCTTCCACTGAATTTTGAGAAATAGTGTAGAGATCAATAAAACTAATTTGGATTCATATGGATTATGACACTTGGTGCATTCCATTTACTTCAGTAGCTCATTGGGGGCCCACCACAATCTGTATATAATAAAGAGACCAAAGGAAGAAACTCATATGAAGACATGTGGTGACTTCATCTTTGAAATAGGTGAGGACACGTGGCACATTTCAATGTGATTTAGAGAAACATATTGAAACCCTCTACCATTGCCACTTGGTGCCTTTCGCACAGCCTGAGAGAAGCTTAGGAGAAAACTCAAATGCAGACATGTGGTAGTTTCTATTGAGTTTCACCAAGGACACGTGGCACATTTTACTGCAACTTAATAGAAGACATGTGGTAGCATCCATGGTGGAACAAGCGAGGACACATGGCAGCATCTATGATGAAACATGTGAGGACATGTGGTAGCGTCTATTTAACTTATAGAGAATTTGGATGCCTTTTGAGAGTCCCACAGAAGATGGCACGTGGTGACTTCCACTAAGTTTTAGAAACACTATAGAAATCCTTAGGACTCATGTGGATGATGACACGTGGCATGTTCTACTTACTTTAGAAATTACTTAGATGGTGACACTTGGAGTGTTCCACTAAATTTAAAACATTTACTCAGGGCCCACCATGGGATCCTCACTTGATATAGTGAAATGAAAAGAAGGAACTCAAATGTCAACACTTGGAGGATTTCGACAAGCTTCATCAGGGAAACGTGGCAACTTTCACTACAAAACAGACCAAGGTAAAGTGGGGCTTGGCAAATGACACTTGGCAGCATCAATTGGATCCTGAAGAGGCTTTAGATGAGGGTTGAATTTGACGTCCGTGGGGATGTCACTATTTGTTTGGCACTTCCACTAGCTTCAAAAAGTGTCTAAGTGTTTGGAAACTTGCCCCTTTTGATTAACCCTGTTGAACCTATTAGTCCCTTTATTGTAAAAGCTCAAAAAATGAGGAATTGAAACGTTTATAACAAAATTTTGAGAAAGGAAAAGATTAATTTGGCCTGCAGGATGAAAATAGTTCATATGTTGTCCTAAAAATGAGTGACATTGTTTTGGGGACCCCACACACACACACACATATACATGTGTGTGTATATATATACATATATACATGTGTGTATATATATATATACATGTGTGTGTATATATATATATATATATGTATATATATACATATATATACATGTATGTATATATATACATACATATACATGTATGTATATATATACATACGTATATGTATATATATATATACATGTATATATATACATATATATATTATATATATGTATATATATACATATATATATATATATATATACATGTACATATGTATATAAATACATACATGTATATGTATGTATATATACACATGTATATATACATATATATACATGTATGTATATATATACATACATATATGTAGGATGTATATATACATATATATACATGTATGTATATATATACATACATATATACCTACATATATATACATACATACATACATATACATGTATGTATATATATACATACGTACATGTATATATATATTTATATATATACATATATATAAATGTATGTATATATACATACATACATATATATATATATATATACATGTATATATACACATATATACACATGTATATATATACATGTATGTATGTATATATGCATGTATATATATACATGTATATATGTGTGTGTATATATATGTATATATACATATATTTATGTATATGTATATATATGTATATATATATATATATATATATATATATATATATATATATATATATGTATGTATGTATATGTATATGTATATATATTTTATATATATGTGTGTGTGTGTATATGTATATGTATATGTATATGTATATGTATATGTATGTATGTATGTATATGTATATACATATATATAAATATACATATACATATACATATACATATACATATACATATACATATACATATACATATATATATACATATACATATACATATACATATGTATGTATGTATGTATGTATATGTATAGATGTATACACACACACACACACACACGCACACACACACACACATATATACATACATATATAAGCAGATTAGTGGTTATAGGTGATAGGGGTAATTAGAATATCAGGGTTGGGCTATAAGATAATGATTTGGGCATGATGAGATGGTGTAAAAAAAATGTATCCAATCTCACTTGAGTTATATGCTTTAACTATATCAACCCACTATAAATATAATTAGTGTTATGTTCATCAATAACACTAAATCTCAATCTCACTTATCAAAGGTGAGAACTACCATATAATATAAAAGATCAAATGATACATCTTATTAATGTTTGTGCATGAACAATGTATCTATAATTTGGTATATTTGAATGGCATATGCACCTCAAATGTGTCTCAAGATAAAATATTTGTCAAAATGTAACTACTACTTTATAAACATTATATAATATGCATCACAAATCTAAAAAACCTTATCCTAAATCTGTGTTAAATGTATAATATTTTTCCTAAGTGTATATCTTAACCATATAAAGTTTATCAAATTCTACCAATTTTCTCAACTATATGTATGTGGAGTCATGTTTTTGTGACATGCCCCCACTGATATGCACCCCCAATTTAAGCTGATAGAAACTATTATCAGATAGTTACCTTATCTCAATAGGATAAGTGAACCATATTGTGTCTATAACAATCATTTAGTAGATAAGCATACAGTGGATTCAAGGCTTAGTAGATATATCAATCAAGCTCGTCATATCAAATGTAACAATCCTAACATGCATAACATGAATCATTGAAACCTCTAAGAGTAACAAGATTATAAATTTATCAAGTGCACACACAAAAAAATTGAATGTCATGTAAAAGGGGTATAAGGAGACCCAAAAAAAGTTCATGTTCAAATACCACACACTTGAGGGAAGGACATGTTCAAATTCCCACACACTAAATTAAATAACACTTAGGGTACTATTGAAAAAAAAAAAAAAGGAACATGTTCTAATGTCCCATAATCAAGACAATGAAGTAAATAATAAGAATACTCAAGTAATCCATATTAATAGATGAAGTGAAATATAAGCAACTAGCATAAGTATGTCATACTAGATCCTACACACGTATGTTAATAAAATGTTCTATAGAATAACATATCAAGTACATTGTGTAATATAGTAGCATGATTATAAGAATGTGTAGATATTAGTATATAATCTCAATGTGATAATATAAAATAATCATAAAATAATAGAACCTATGTCAGCCATGATCTAGGAGAAATAAGATACCCTTAATGTATTTTGTCACATGGGAAGAGAAAGGTCCAACATTTGCATGTTCATGTGTGCATGTATCACACTCAAGTACACTAAAACATATGTGTATAGAAACGATATTTTATCTACTAACATAAAGTAAAAAATATATTCAAAAGCTATGAACTTATGAAATGATAAATCTTTTTATATTTTTACTTTATTTGAATGTTTTTTTATTTTCATGAATATTTGATTTTTTTTGAAAAAAATTATTTATTCTTGGAATATTTAAAAATATAATGTTATTCGATGATCCCATATAAGGGATTATCATAGGGTTCTCAAGAAGTAGAATACAGTACAATAAAATTGATCAATCTATAAAATATCATTTATATATGTCAAATCTATATTTGGATAATATTTAATATTCTATGTATGTTGTATAGGACTCTGTGGTTATGAAGTAGTATTAGAACCTATAGTGTTTTTTCAAACCCATTTTTAGTGCTCTATGATTTCCTTGGTGTTATTTTAGGTCTTTGTGTCCTTTTTGAGATATGGTGATATGTTGTCAATAATTGGATAGGCCATGGAGGTGTAAATGAGGACATCATAGAATTCATTGTATATATTTGAGGTAGTGGGATCTCAAGTATTGGTGCCTAGGAAATACGATTTCACTTCACTTACGCTTTTACTCATAATTAACCTTAGTAGGTTGTATAATTAGTTATCATGAAATCATTTTTTCCTATTACAATGGATATTCATACTAAATCCTTGAACTATAATTATGTTGTTGGAATGAATATATTTTAGATAAAAAATACATTGTAAGGTTTCACATAGATATTATGAATCCAAAGTCATCTAAATAACATATCAAAGACTATTTTATGTGGTGTAACTAAAAATGTTATGGTCACATATGTTGGACAAACTTGTAGAGGTAAATCAATCTCACCAAAATGTTTTCATGTCTTCCCATCGAGTGATTTTACCATATTTGTTGAAGGTAGTAAATCATCATGTTTGTATCCTAAATATGTGAGTAATGTCATAGTACATATATTCTCAGTAGATCCATTATCAACCATAACATTGTGTATAGGCTAATGCTCAATAGTGCTTTGATAAATAAGGAATAAAGTTCTGAGTCATCATCCATAATCTCATTGTCATCAAATAAAAATAAATGACTCTAAAACATAAGAGGTATATCATGTGTAACTATACAAATAATCCTGTATAATGGGTGCCCATAATTTGGTGAATGAGGATGTGCATGATGTGCCATTTTCACTTATTTTATTTCATTAGAATGATATTGTAATAGATTGTTGAATATATTTTGATTTTGATTACTATGTTTTGGTCATGAATATTTTGGAGAATCTTCAAAGATGAGCTGGTCACTATCAATAAGGTCATATATCTTGTCCTTCAATTTGAAATATATGTTTATAGTATGACCAATATATTGGTGGTCACCACAAAAATCATTTTCATCATATCCTTTTTCTATATGTTGACTTGCATCAATTGGCATAGAAGGAGGGAGATATATGAGATGAAAATCCACTATTTTTGGAAGGATTGAAGTTAGAGACTCATGCAATCATGTAAATTGTCTCTTAGGTTCATTGGATAAGATTAGATGATTAGGTGGTTGTGAAAATGTGTTAACCATTGTAGTTAATTATTTTTAGTCTAAGTAAGTTATACCTTATAGCTTGGTTTGATATGAAACTTGGTAGTATATGTAGTCAATGTGTTTCATACATACTTAAGCTTGTTTAATCAAATAAATTTCATTTATCTGTCTCAAAAAATATGGCATAAGTCATCAAAATATTTAAACTTCTTCAAAATAATAGACTCATATAAGGGAAAAATAAGACTTTTATTGAATATATGTTGAATCTCTTTATCTACCATTGCATTTAACATTTGGGACAACATTGTCTTATACCTCAAGACATATCCATTACTAGGATCATTGGTTCTTTGTTTCATATTTGCAATTTGTGCATATGGCATCTTTTTAGTAATATTTATTGAGAAATATGAAAGAAATTAATCTACCAAAGACTTGAATTCTCTTATTAGTTGTATTGTTAGATCATAGAATGATATAAAAGTATAGTCCTTTATACTTTTTGGATAACCATTTGAAGCATGAACAAGGTATGTTGCATAGAAAGATTGAAAATGCTTATCAAGATCATGCTCACCTTCACAAAGTTTACTCTTGCGTGCTATAAAACTAGTAGGAAAAGGGTGTAAAGATATCTTGAATGCAATAGGATAATGTAATACATCATGTGAATCAATAGAATAAATTTATATAAAAGCATCTTGCTCAATGTTGAAAACCTAAGCATCAAAAGATTTAATAACTTGGAGAAGACTTTGCACAATAGACCCATTAGAATTTAGAATAAGATTTGAGGAGTTGCTAAAGGGGATAAAAACACCACTTGTGTTTATTTAGGCATTGACACTTGTAATTTATTTTAAGTATTAATTTATCCTATGGAGTATGTAACAATAGTTCATTGATATTCAGGAAATAATTTTTTGAAAACATCTTTATTGCCCCCACTAGATGTAAGAATAAATGGTGTGCTTTAGTGGAGGGATATTGAGATTCATATGTGATAGGAATATATATTAGACCCAAAATTTTTACCATTAAAGAGAAATGGTTATTCACTGACACCTTTGGATTTTTATCTTTTGATAGTTTTTCATATTTTGACCTGATAAATTTCATTAGGCCTAATAGTCTTAAGGCAGTGACTTGGTATAGTTGAGGATAGTCCTAAGAGCTATGTTGTCTAAGTTGATTTGTTTTGAAATTTTTATCATGTTAACACCTTGAATACTTTGCTTATAGAAATCCATTAATTTCTAGACTAATTGAGTACTGGTATGATTAAAAATTCCTTAGAAACAATTATTATGATAAGACAAGTAAGCTGTATAGCTGTTTGTTGAGAAGTTTGTAAATTGAGTTTTAATTTTTAAGACACCTAGACTGATAGGTTGATATTATGAGGTACATTTACATAATACTTTTAAGAGTATATATAACCTAATAAAATATGTCTTATAAAAATCTAAAGAAACATACAAAAAATAGACCTAAATATTGTAGAGATAAGAATTAGTGGACATTCTTCTCTACAAGTGCATGATTTTGGTTATTGAAAACATAGTTTTAAAATAGAAATAAAATTGAGATATAGGATGAGTTTATAATACTATTCCAATCCATGTTAATACATCAAATAATAAAATGTCCAACAAAATTATATTAGGTATTTTTTATTTTCACACACAAAATCTACCAATGATGCAATTAAAGTGTATGAATGTACATCTAGAGTTTATAAGATTCACTCAAAA
>JARHVA010003089.1:262500-280000 GCA_037957365.1 Torreya grandis
ATTTTATAAATTTTGACCAGATTAAGATATTATTTTTTGAAATCATATAGATGTAGGTAGGTCTAATAAAAAATGACCATGTATTAAAACCATCTATCATTGTTTTGTAATCATATTTTATTGATTAAGAATATTTTAATAAGATTAGTATAGATTAGATGTGATTAGATATATTTAAGGAAAAATCATCATATACGAGCATTTTTTAAATTATTTTATGACAAAATGTCCTTATTTGAAGAAAATAACTAAGTTGGGCCTAAATTAAGTGTTTTCATAAACATGAAAGTATATTTAGGGAAAATCATGACATTAGTCCCAAAATTGATGTAAATAATCAATATAATTTACACAAACTAATGTTATTTAGTATAAGATGATATTATTTGGGCCCACAAAATTTTATTATTCTTGTTTGATCCTTATCCTATCTTTCTATTTCTAATGATGGCCAATATTGAATATACTTAAACATTGTTAGGTTTCTCCTTTCTAAGTCTTATCCAATTTCATCATATTTTAGGTCTAGTATAACACTCTTTAGGTATGATTACTCTCTATACCCCTACACATGGTCTTATAATCATATGATATTGGTCCTATTTAATTAATAAGGTCATTCTCTAACTATTTAAATCTCTTATGACCCTACAAATCCCTTTGAATATTCACATTTTGTGTTCTCTCTTATTTACCCTTATCATCCATGAAACTTCATTGGTTATTATAAGGGTTATCAAATAATTTAATCCACCTTCAACACCTCTACAAAAATTTTACATAACTTCATACAAGTTCTCATGACTTTAAGAAGTCTATAATTGAATATATGCACCTGTATTATCTTGAAACCATAATTTTCTTACATAATTAGAAAAAATCAATTCTCTGTATCTCTTTGGTTATGATATATTAGGACTTATAAACACTTGAGATAGTTTAGAAAGGTTGTTTATAATATGCACACCAAATTTTATGTCTTTTGGTTGGATACTTTAGAGTTATGGTTTGTTTTTAAAGCTTTCAAACAAGATTTCAAGTTTTCCACAAACCTGTAGACACATGATCAATAATAACTCATTATCAAGACCTAATATAGACCTGAAACCAATTATAAGACACTATAAATAACTTACCCCATATCCATATCAAATTTCAAGCCATTTGGCTAGGTAGATTAAAAATTATGAGACTTTATTGGTCCCTAAAAATCTAGGGTTTTGAATGAGGCCAACAACACTTAAAGATGGATTTAAAGACTTTAAAAGGGTTTAAAAACTTAATTTCAATTGTAATAGACCTGAGACACTTACTTCCACATTTTTCAATTGTCAATGAGCCTCCCTATACTTCAAAATATGTTCAAATAACTCAATTATAGTCTTAATACAACTCAAAATTATGCTTGTCCTTGTATATTCATGTCCTTAAGAGCTTCTATGGACATGTTAACTTCATGCAACCATAATAGATATAAATTCATATTAAATAGTAATATAAGAACATAATTATTTAATAGAAACACTTCTTTATTGATAAAATATTTACAATATTTTTGACCTACTTGCAAACCCCATTCTTATAATTATCTTGATAGACCTGCTCTTTAGACATTCTTCTTTCTATCTTATTATCTCTTCATCATCACTCTTATTCATAGATACTTTGTTATTTTATTAAGCCTTATCCTTAATAGGATAGATGCACACATTTGGGTGACAAAAAACATGACAATCCCCTTACTTTACAAGTTTTTTTATAAAGGTTGTATGCCATTTATTTTGAAAATCTGAGGCTCTGGCTAGTGCCCAAGCCTCAAGGGTGTGCACCCTTTAAAAAGGGTGTATGCCCTTTATAAATGGTTCAATCCCTTTATGAATAAAATAAGGCATACCCCATTCCCATTTTTTCATTCTCATGGGTTGTAAAGAAGAAGCCGTAACTAAGAGAGGAAGGTAAAAAATATTTCCTTGAATTTGTAGATTGAAGCATGTGATTTGGAGCTTTATTCGACCAATGAGATTCAACATCAGATTGCTTCACATCAGGTATGTTATTCTTGAATTTTTTTAATTTTTGTGTAACTTATTAAACTAAGGTTTTGAATTTAAAGTTGGATTCAATTTTTTAAATTGGATAAAAAACTTATTTTTAAAACAAAATTAGATACATAAGTTTGATGGATCCATTTATTGAAGAAAATGATAGAAAAACCCCACTAGAGTTTGATTTTGCATGAGAAGAAATTGAATTATATGTGCAATACAATGCCAAATGTCAATAATTATAGATAATTATCAATGGTTTGCATCATTCTTTAGCTGGTAGTGCAAAAATTTTACTTTTCAATACATTAGAATCTCTTTTTAATGAAGTGGGAAATTTTGACTTCACAACTGGATGCAATGTTTCATTGAAGTTAGGATCTAAAAAATTTATTCTGATAAATTGTCATATGAATATGTGAAAAAAATAACAAAAGAAGATTTGTGTGCTTTATTATTAAATCTGGAACAAACCTACCTCCACCAAAAACTTACAGACACATTAGTATTTATTGGTATATTATTGCAGATTAAAAATAATTTTTGGGATAGGTGGTGGATGGTGTTTGATGATCCTCCATGCATGAATAATGAGGTTCCATTATATGTTTTGATAAAATTATACTGTGAGTTTATAATGCAATCAATTCCAAATTATGTTAACATGAAGGCATCCCAAGGTAAGGGAGGTGGGTCTTCATTTGATACACTCAGTGGTAAGTGGGACCAAAATCATCATAACTGAACTCTACAAAATAGAATAACAATATGACATGCCACTATTCCTAAAATTTTACATCATCACATAAAGATGGATACCCTTGAGGTGGTTATTATTTTGACACAAATTATTATTTATCATGGTATGCATAATTTGAAGAATTCTACTTAGCCTATGAGTGGTGCTAGTGGTAATGGTGGTGCTAGTGGTAGTCATGGTGTTGGTGGTAGTGGTATTGGTGGTATTATTAGTGGTATTAGTGGTGGTGTTGGTATTGGTATAGGTGCTAGTATCACTCCTTTTAATCATGTTACAATTTTTGTGCATTATTGCACATCATGTAAGAGGAAGTGTATGGGAAATCCTATTCAGGTGTTGGTATGGAGACTTATATGCCATAGTATATGACATATGTATGTGCTTTAGTAGTGCCAGATAGTAGCATTGTAGACATTAGCCTACCAGATCATATGCCACATGTAGATGCTTCAACAACACATGACACTAGCATTTTAGACATTATCCAATATGTAGTAACTTCAAGACTCCTACCAGGATATGTCAAGATCCTGTAGTAAAGGATTATTTACCATCTATATTTGATGCATAGGTTTAATTTAAAATATATAGTTTATTTTTATTTGTAAGAGAATATTAAATTTATTTTTAGTACATATGTTTGTACATAATTGACTAATTTATTTGACTAAACTTTTTGTTTTGTATTTAGTTGATTGGTAATATTCTAGGTACCTCAGTAGGCCTTGACTCTATTATAGAGGTATCAATTGGCATGGGTGTACCTTACACAATGGTTTGTAAATATTTAAATTACATCTTTATTCATTTACATGTTTATTACCTTTAAACAAAAAACACTATTTTAATATATATTATAGTCATAGCTTTTTATCATGTTCATTGAATTCACATATTATTCATTTATGTGTTTTATAGATGATGAGGGATGCTATGGGAACCCCTCATGGATGTTAAAAAGGTTTAGGTGATTTTTTTATACATAAAAAAATCTGCTATCTCCACAACAGGTTATGACTTAGAGGTGGAGACTGGTGAGAACACATAGTTTAATTATTTTTATTTTTAAGCAATGATATTTTATGTCATATTTACATAGTTGTATGCAACTCTAGATCTAATTATATATGTATGCTCTATAGGATTCCCAATCACAAGTGTATATACGATCTCCTATCCCTAGACAAACATTTAGATGAAATGTGGTGAGTGTAGAATCATTTTACAAAATTTTACATTCTTGAAAAATTTATCAAATTTTCAATATACAATTTTAATGCATTAATTTAGATATTTTTTATGTTTTGCAGAGACAAACATTTTCATCAATTGTTGATGAAGTAATGGATGACTCAAATGCTGAGAGGAGAGTATCTCCTCATACTGAAAAATCCAACACCCCTAGCTCTACGTCTATGGCAACAAAATGTAATTTATTTGGAGGTAATGAGGCACAGGAAATCTAGTTTTTGTGTTATGGATCTAGTTTTAGGCATAATCTATTTTGTATGCCGATATGGCTCACACTGGATGCCTATATGGTGAATTTTTTCTATGTACATAGCTGTAGGCACAATTGATTTTGTATGTCGATATGGCACATTTTGTCTATGTACATGTTATGGTCTACATTTTTTTTAAGATATGTTATATTATTTATGTTAAATTATGACATATAACTTTGCGTGTATCACATATATACTATTTGACAATATGATTCCTTTAATTACATATTTTTATTTTTATCATTTAATGTTTACACATATTATTGGTTAATGATTAAATTATTACTTCATATGGGGTTAAACAAATTTAAATTATTTTCTAAGTTAGGTGCTTTAAATCATTATGTATATTTTACATTTATATGTGATATTTACTATTTACTAGTTTCATTTACATTTGCTATTTATTTTCTAACCCACACATATTTCCCCATCTAGGCCCCTGGCATAGAATCAAAATGCTTTACATAAAGGATATCAACCTAAGAGGGCCACACAAAACTTGAATCTACATATGCCTTCTAGTTTAGACAAAGGCAATAATAATTATATTGGAATTTGGTGCCATCAACAATTACCAGAGAGCCACAAACACTCTCAATCTTAGGAGTAATAATCTTTTCTTTAGAAACCTACATCATATCATTCACATATAGATGCTACTGAACTAAATAAAAAATTTCTAATCACCAACATCACTTTCATACAGACCTCTACGGAGTGTGAACACCTCTTACATACCATGTTATGGACCTCAAGGTTAAACCTCTTCATCTTATCATTGACAATCTAAGTTAGAATAACATCATCACACTATCTACAACCCAACAACTTGGCCTTCCCAATATTTTGCATTGTAAGCTATAATTCCTAGGGTAGATTAAATAACCCAATACAAATATATAGGTTTGGCGGTAGTGCACATTCTAGTATAAATTTGAGAGTATGGATGAGACCATCACTTGCAACATTGTGCCTCTTGAAGTCTATAACATATTATTAGGGAGGTTGTACTTGTATGACTGAGATTCTACATTTATTAAGTGAAACCAAAAATTTGGAATACACAACCAAAATATTTCCTCTTAAACCTTTTATAGTCAACTCTACTAACCAAAGTCACATTCATCTCTTCTAAAAATGTCATAAATTAATCATGCACGTGCATAGTTTCATGTTGCTCATGGTTTGTCTTAAGACACTTGTGTACGAAAGAAAGTAAGCATTTATAGTGTGATCAATGAAATAAATGTCCTAATAATAAAAACTTGACAAGTTATTGAAACCACATAATGGTTTTTTCTATATCTTGAATTTATTGCAGTGCACCATGTACTAAAACAACACATATATTTGGTCCATTTACAAAAATCCTTTCTATCATAAAAAATTTGGGAGAATGATGATCATAAATGTTAGGAGATATAGTGATGCACTTGTGTATGTCTTCACCTCCTACTTATCCATATAAAAATTAAATGAAATTACATGTGTCCATACAGTCACCATGGCCTAATTATACATGGGTTAATATCGACATTGATAGCCCTCTCTAGACTATCCACAAAATTACAATCTTAGAAAGGCAAGAATATAGACACAAATGAAGAGACTTAAGAAACTTATAAATTATTTAACTTAGATGTGAAGAAACTTAGATGGGTGTATTTAGGCTAGAAAAACCTTTTTCTAATCTTGGTCAGGGCTCAAAACCAAAATTTGTAGTTGGTCAGAGGTATCTTTGAAGAGAATTCACTCATCCCCGAATGTATGAAAATAGCAAACTTTGGTCACATGTTGAATGATAACCGTGAGGGCTAGATACTAACCATAAGATCAAACATGTGGAAGGATGATTATTATAATAAATTGAGTAGTTTATTTAACTTGTGATGGATGAGAAGTGGTAATGAGGTTTTTCTCATGACCAAATCTCTTAGAATAGGGTAAAAGTTGGTCAGTTGGGGCCATATATTTTAACTCATCAGGCCAATCGATGAACCATCTATGAAGACACATTAGGATGGGAATTTTTAGTCTAGAAAACTTTATTTGGTCTTGGTCAGGCCTTAGATGTAAAATTTATAGTTGGTCGGAGGCATCTTTGAAGAGAAATCACTCATCTTCGAATATGTGAAATGAGTGAAATTCGACCATGCATTGCATGAGAAACATGAGGGATAGAGATGAACCATAAGATATTACACATGGATGGATGAGTCCTCTAATAAATATTAGGAGGAATTTCTCTAAATCATGATGGATGAGATGTGAAAGTGAGGTTTATCTCATAGCTAAATCTCTCAGAATAGGGTAAACATTAGTCAATGGGGGCAATAGATTTTGGCTCATCAGTGACCTTGATGGACCATCTATGTGGACACATTCAGATGGAAGTTGTTAGGCTATAATAACCCTTAGAATTGAAAGTTTTAGTTGGTAAGAGGCATCCCTAAAGAGAATTCACTCATCCATAAATATACAAAATAGTGAACTTTGATCATATAGATGAATAATTAGCTTATACATGTGGAGGGATGAGTCCTCTAAGAAAACCTATGACAATTTTATCTAACTCATGATGGATGAGACATGGGAATGAGGTTTATTTCATGGCTAAATCTCTTAAAATGGGGTAAAAGTTGGTTACTGAGGGTTGTAAAATCTGACTCATTAGTATAATCAATGAATCATTTGTATGAACACATCCAAATGGGAATTTTATGATATAATAACCTTTTTCCAGTCTTGGTCAACCTCTGGAAGTGAAAGTTATAGTTGGTTAGAGGTATGCCTGAAGAGAATTCGCTCATCTCTGAATGTGCAAAATCAATGAACTTTGATCATGCATTGCATGATAACCATGAGTGTTAGAGACTAACCATCATATCCTAAATGTGGAGGGATGATTCCTCTAATAAATATTAGGATGATTTTATCTAACTCATGATGGATGAGATGTGACAATGAGGTTTCTCTTGAGGCTAAATCTCTCAAAATGGGGTAAAAGTTGGTTAGTGGGGTCATAGATTCTAACTCATTAGCATAATTAATGAACCATCTATGTGAACATGTATTAATGGGAGTTTTAGGTTAAAATCAGCTTTGTCCAATCTTGATCGACACCTAAAATAAAAATTTGTAGTTGAACAGAGACATTCCTTAAGAGAATTCACTCATCCTCAAATGTGCAAAATGAACAAACTTTCATCACACATTACACAAGAACCATAAGGGATAAAGATGAATCATAAGGTCCTACACATGAACATATGAGTCCCCTAATTATTATCAGGAGGATTTGGTCTAACTCATGATGGATGAGATGTGGAAATGAGGTTTTTTTCATGGCCAAATCTCTCAGAATGGGGTAAAAATTAGTCTATGAGGGTTGTAGATTCTGACTCATTATCTCAATCGATGAACCATCTATGTGAATACATTAAAATGGTTTTTTAAGATAGAATAACCTTTGTATAGTCTTATTCAACTGATAGAATTAAATGTTTTAGTTGATCAGAGGCATTCATTAAGAGAATTCATTGGTCCATGAATGTACAAAATGAGAAAACTTACATCACAAGTTACATGAAAACCATGAGGGATATAGATGAACCATCAAGTCGTACACATGAAAAGATGAGTCCTATAATAAATAATAGGTATATTTTTTCTAACTTGTGATGGACAAGACATGGTAATGAGGTTTATCTTGTTGTTAAACCTGTCAGAATGCAGTAAAAGTTAGTCAACGTGGGTCATAGATTTTGACTCATCAACCCACTCAAACCATCTATGAAGACATGTCTAAGTAGATGTTTTTAGGCTATAATAAACTTTTTCTAGTTTTGGTTAACCTCCAAAAGTGAAATTTGTATTTGATCAGAGGCATTACTTAATATAATTCACTTATCCTCAAATGTGCAAAATAAGCAAACTTCCATCACGAGATGCACAATAACCATGAGGGATAGAGATGATCCATTAGGTCCTACACATACACAAATGAGTCTTCTAAGAAATATCAAGAAAATTTTTTATAACTCATGAGGGATGAGATTCAAAAATGAAGTTTCTCTCAGGGCCAAATCTCTTAAAATGGGGTAAAAATTGGTCAGCAGGGGCCGTAGATTCTGACTCATCATCCCAATCAATGAACCATCTATATAGACACATCTAAATGGGAATTTTTAGGATATAATCACCTTTGTCCATTCTTGGTCGACCCCCAAAAGTGAAAGTTGTAGTTGATTATAGGCATTCCTTAAGATAATTCACTTGTCCTTGAATATGCAAAATGAGCAAACTTCCATCATGAATTACACAAGAACCATGAACACTAGAGATAAAACATCAGGTACTACACATGCAAGGATAAGTCCTATAATAAATATCAGGAATATTTTATCTAACTCATGATGGATAATACATGGAAATGAGGTTTAGCTCACTACCAAATCTCTTAGAATAGGGTAAAAGTTAGTCAGCAGGGGCCATAGATTTTGACCCGTCAACCCAATCAATGAACCATCTATGTGGACACATCCATATGAGATTTTTTAGGATATAATCACCTTTTATTGGCTTTTATTGAACCCCAAAATTGAAATTTGTAATTGATTGGAGGAATTCCTTAATATAATTAACTCCTCCCTAAATGTAAAAAATAAGCAAACTTTTATCATGAGTTGTATGAGACCCATGAGGGATAGAGATAAACTATCAGATCCTACATGTATAGGCATGATTCCTTTAATAAATCCCAAAAAAAATTATCTAACTTATGATGGAAGAAACATAGGAATGAGATTTATATCACGGTGAAATCTCTTTAAATGGGGTAAAATTTGGTCAATGGGGGTTGTATATTCTGACTCATCAGCCTAATCGATGAACCATCTATGTGGACATGTTTGGATAAAAAATTTAAAGCTAGAATCACCTTTTTTAGATCTTTGTCAACCCCCAGAATCAAAATTTATAGTTGATTGGAGGCATTCCTTAAGAGAATTCACTCATCCCCAAATTTGCAAAATGAGCAAACTTCCATCACGGGTTGCACGAGAACCGTGAGGGATAGAGATGAACCATGATGCACATATGAGTCCTCTAAGAAATATGAGAATATTTTTTCTAAATCATAATGGATGAGATGTGGTAATGAGGTTTCTCTCGTGGTCAAACCTCTAAGAATGTGGTAAATGTTGGTTAACAGGGGTCATAGATTCTGACTCATCAGGCTAATCAACAAACTGTTTACATGGACACATCAGGATAGGAAATTTTAGTCTAGAATCACCTTTATCAAGACTCAATCAACCCTCAAGGGTGAAAGTTGTAATTGATCAAATGTATTCCTTAATATACTTCACTCATCTTTGAATGTGCAAAATGAGCAAACTTTCATTGCCATTTACATGAGAACCATTAGGGATAGAGATGAACTGTCAAGTCTTACATGTGAATGGATGAGTCCTCTAAAAAATCCTAGGAGGATTTAATCTAAATTTTGATGGATGAGATGTGGAAATGAGGTTTATCTTATGCTAAATCTCCCATAACATGCACCAGTACCATCATGTTCACTTTTTCCATGCCTAGTCTCAAAGAAGCTCCAAAAATGTTGAATGCCATTCTTCTTATGCATTCTACTTAACCAGTAAAACATTTGATAATTCTTAAACTACCCTACATAATTATCTGACCAAATTTAATGTGTATTAAACATGATTATTTTTGAATTTATATTTATATAAAATATCTCAAAATAACTATGGACAAAATATAGAGAATTCAATCTATCATTGATCATATAAAAATGGTATTCCTTCAAAATATTTATATTTTCATTTATGCTATCAGGTGCATGTCTAAATGTAATATGAATAAACATTTCAACTTGAATTGAATTATAATATTGAGATTGAACCTCATTCTATGGTTGTAGTGTGTAGTTTTCATAAAAATTCATAATTGAAATAATGGTGCTAACCGGTAAGTTGTTTTTGCATGCTTTGAATTGATTATATAAACATTTTTATTTGTGTGTGTATCTTGCATATATTGTTAGATAATATTATTTTTGAATTCAAACATGAAATCACATACACAAACTTTGGTCATAACCAATTCACAACTTGTTGACTCTTTTCCAACTTTTAACCCATACTTAATAGATCTGTACTTCTTATAATCAACTAGTTGCTTTCCAAAGTCATGTGAAATATATTCATGTAAACAACTCATAAAATTTGAAAAACCATCACAACTATTACATGTTTCAGTTAAATATTGTTCTAAAAAAAAGTGTCCCTCAAGTCTTTGACAGAAATGACCTTGGATTAATTATCTTGATGTTTTAGGTGGGGAAGACACCATACATTGATACAAAATCTCATAAATATGTAAAGTACAATGTATATGACAAAAAACATAAAAATGCATACCAAATTTAACATGTACCATACAAAATTTGGTGCATGTTTGGTTAATTTTAACATAAAAAGGCTTGCACATCTCAAATGACCTTTGGTTAATTATTAATTGGCCATTAAATTTTTCAATAAATGTATAAAATTTTGTTTGTGTCATGTCCAAAAAATGATTTGCATGTGGCTCATGATTTTTTGATCCTTTTCTTCTTTTAACAACATCTTTTACATTAGATGAGACCCTTGTGTTATCATGCCAAAATTTTCTAATCAATTGTTTTGTTCCTTCAACCAATACCTTATCTTTTCATGGGAGTCTACCACTAAATGCCCAACAATCCATGAGTGAAGGGTCATCAATATTTTTTCTTATTTTTATGACATTGATTAGATATTTTCTTTATAAATTCAAGGATTTACTTATTTACTAAGATTTCAAGCTTTAGATGTTGACTTAATCACTATCAATTCCATTATTACTCATCTTGCCACATTACTATCCTTATTTTGACTTGTATTTCCTAGTGCCTTAAATGCATTAAATAGATTTTTTACTATTGTACTATTATTTCCCTCCATATTTAATGTTCTTAAGCCCACATTGTGCATCACATGGTGCATTTTTTACATTTTCATTTTCATTTTGTATTCCTTTTATTCTTAAATGCATAGTTTCATACATGCTAAGAATGACGTTGAACTGTTCTTTTTGACATTTTACCTTTCATAGGTTTTGTTGTTTTTTCATTTATTTCAACCAAATATTTTGGTGTCTGTCTTATTATCCTTGGAGGTGTGGGTACAGGAGCTATATTTTGTATTAAATTTCATGTTGTTAACACATCAACCATAGTAGGGACATTAGAGGGTTGGCTATCTAAATTAGGGTTTATACACAAATTAAATTCTTCTACATTAGGATACATATGATTCGGGGTCATTATTTGATGTTGATTATCATCATACTCAAAATTTTCATTATGAATGGATGTTTCATTATATTATGTTTTTACATATGTTTCATCAGTCATTACTTACATGATCTACATTTTGAATTTTATCTTGCAACAAGATTGACTCGATTCTCTTATCTCATTTGAATACATATGTAGACTAATTTATATAGAATTGGGCATGTTATTTTAACTAGAAGTATTACCTTGTGTAGAAGAAGAACCTTCACCTTGCCTAGAAGCTCTTATAGATGCCCTCCTATCTACTTGTCTTTTTCTTTTTTTTTCTCTTTTCTCTTCAATTTCCTCATTTCTTAGCTCTTTGATTGGTCTTTTATGATGACTACCTGACCCCATTATTTATAATTTTCAAAAATAAGACAATTTTAGATTTAAAATTGAATAATTTTTAGTGATTCAAACAAAATAGATGAATAATTCATCAAATTTGCATAGTTGTAGTAGAAAAACTAGTTTGTATTTGGAAAAAACAAAACAAAACACTCATTTTCATGGACTAAATTGTTGTTAATGTTTAGGATTTTAGTTCCACATGCTCCACAATAGACAGACTCTACAACTTTATATTAAATTTTACTCCCATTATGAAATGAAATAAGTGGTAGGGCTCCCCTCCTTAAAAAAAGAATCCCCAACCATCCTACCTTAAACATAGGTGTTCGAGTCCCCTCATATAAAAAATTGGGCCTCATATCATGAAAATTATGGGCATCATAAAGAAACAAGACCAAACCAAACAACCATCCTTTTATGATGAAAACATGGAATTCAAAAAATAATTAATAAAAAACATGGACTTCCAAAAAAAATTAATAAAAAGTTAAATATGAATTTAAAAAAATAAAATGAAGTATGAAAACCTCTTTCTAATTTTTATATCTAATTTTTATTGTTGTATCTTGTTTATTAACATTGTATACAATAACGATGATTCTTTTTGTGTAGTATAGTAAGATAATTTGTATAGGAATGATATAAAATCTCAACTCTTAAAACTGACTTGATTTGTTCTGATTTTAGAGGCTCATCAGAGAAATAGTGCAGGATTTCAAGACCATGGATTTTGAGTGGGGTAGAACTATTGATTTACACTCTTTTATTTTACAAAACCTTGTTTTAGGAGAATAACTAATTATATCCTTTTCAATGTAACTTGCACATTTTAGGCAATAGTTATTTTAATACACATAATTTTTTTGAAACAATACTAAAACATAAAAATTGGACCTATAAAGGTAAATCAGAGAATTACGTACTAGATATCTAAATTGGACTTTTGGGGTAGCTATTAGTTTTAATACAAATATATATTTTCTAAAACAATACTAAGATGTAAAAATTATGATGTAAAAATTGGACCAACAAAACATAAAATATAAGTAGTTATACAACACCCCAACATACCTTAAAGAAAATGTTATGCAACAAATTCCCTTGCACCAACATGCCCTAGATCAAGTAAAAGTGATTTTAAATTATCAATAAGGGTAGAAATTTTAGGCCTCCCACCTTTGCTCTTCTATGTTGATATATTGACAAGTAATGGCATTAGATATATATCCTTCACTTGGCATCAGTTGCAATATAAATGGTCACCTAGCCATTATAATTCTTGGAGAATGGAGGATATGGAAAGAAAACCAATAGGAGGAAAGGCCCATCAAAATCAACTCATAACCAAGGTAGAAAGAAAGATCACCCCTACCACAAGTGGAAATAAGAATCCCTATTGATATGTTCCAAACATTGTTTATCTCTGATAAATGGACTAAATCATAACTCGTCAATGATTAAACACTATTACAAGTATTATATTATTTCTCAGTTTATATTTGATATGAATTCAACACATGTGACACTCATTCTTTCTTTGATTTCTCATAAACTCTCATTTTATAAACATTTTATGAATTTATTGTTAATCTTATGGACCCAAGTAGAAAATAAAAGACCCACCAATGAAAAAAATGAGGAGAAAATATATGAAAATGGGTGCATAACGCATTGCATCATCGAGGTGATATATAAAAATCCCTAATGTTGCAATCATTATATACATGGAATGGATGTACCTAGATGAAAATGATGAGTATTTACATAGTCTTAATGATCCTTCCTGCAAGAAAAAAGTTTCACAATCCCTTAAACTATCAATGAGATAAATTGATACATTGAATCTTTAATTATCATAGTTGTTCCCATAGACACCATTATTGAATGGCATTATTTAGATGTGTTATTAGATGATATTGCATGCCCAAAATATTTGTATTTACTATGAAAGGATATATTCAATACATTTAATTAAATGTGTGGATTTATTTCTAAAAAAGTACTTGAAGATTGAGTAAGTGTTTCATGTTGGAACATAAATGTTAAGCCCAACTTTTTTTTGAAAGACCAAAGTGGGATAACATTCCATTTTTTATAGGTATACAAAAAAAATGGCAAACATAAATGATGGTACAACACTTTAATAACTAAATCATTACCATGGGTTCAACCTTTTCCGCCAATAAATATGGTGTAATTTTCCCTATACTACATATTGCCGATGTTTGTATTAATTCTAATATTTTGTTGACTATGAGTTATTAAATGTGGAGTGATATAAATATAAAAATAAATTATATTTTCTTATTTTAGCTTCCATCATCCTTCATGGATAGAATCAAATTTTCATCATGCTCATTTTTTATATACAACAATTTTGAGTCAAAATTACTCGGTTTATCTCATTATGCAATTATACCTTAGACATCAATGAAAGGATTTATGCAGCGTTTCATTGTTTAAATGACATGTGCTTAGAATTGAAATTAAATAAATTTATGAAATATGATTTTAGTGTCAAGATTGAAGATATAAGGGTTAGACCATTATCTTTAAGTATAATATCTATGGTTTCCCACATTTAGTAAGTGTTTAAATAATTTTTATATAAATTTTCTAATTTTTACTCTATTTTCAATACATATAAGGGTGTTTTTTAATTTGTATTTATGGCTATGTATATATATTATTCATATTGAATGGCTGAATAATTAAACAAATTACTATTTAATAAGAAATGTTTGATCTAATGGGAGATATTTTACATGAAAACATTGAATATGAGGATGTCATATTCATTTCTATCACTTCATTCCATGACAATTTCAAGAATGAGTGAATGCATCATTAATTTATTGAGATAATTGATTGATATACTACATAGGATTTTAGCAAATACTACATAATTTGTAGATGTAGTTGTAAATTTGATGATGATATTGATGACAAGAAGTCATAGTGGGATTGATTTCATAAATGACCTAACTTTGGGAGAAAATTCACTCACGTAAAATAGACCTTAGTTTAGATTGAAATTCAATAACATGTCAAAAAAGTTATATTAAAAGATAGTTTGAGTGAAAAGCTAGAATAATACACTCCATTCACCCTACCTAAAAAGAAAAATGTGGATGGAAATTTAATAAGGATAAACAAGCCTTTCACTTGACTTGAATTCATTTCACTAACTAGTATTTGAAACATAAAATTTTTAAATAGTGCACATAATGCTTTGGATCTTATTAGAAGATTAAAATATGCATCCATAGGGAAAGTGGGGCCTCCATCAATTACAAGGGTGTCTTTGATTATAATTGCAAGTGTCGGTGAATTCAAAATGTTTGTCTTTCTATGTTGTTTACTTTTTGTATTATTCCATGTTGTGGTTTTCATTTGACTACCATGAAGTCCATATGTATCCCTGTGTGCATCGATCTAAACTTCAATAATATTTTTACAATTCCCCATACCAATTGGAAGATGGTTGTAATGGCTCCACATGTGCTAATATCCCATTACATAAGTTTATATTTTTTAATCACCAAATGAATTTTATAAAATCTGAATTTTACACCACTTATTGTTGCTCACTTTGAATATACATTTATTTAAGTATCGATAACTATTTTTATGGTCCCAAATATAAAGAGTACTATTTGTATGGTCTCAAATCTTTCGGTCTTTGTTAAGTCATGGCACATTTATATGTCAATAGAGTTCTAAATTGAATTTAGTTATCTGTAAATATGTATGTCAATAGGGTTCTAACTTGAATTTAGTTATCTATAAATAGAAAAGGTTTGTATCTAGTTTTAAATATAAGAAATACCAATAAGCACACCAAATATTCATAACTTTCCACCAAGCATTTGTAAATTCAAAAGGGATAAAACAATCATTAGAGCATTTATTATGGAATACTTCTGGCATAGAAACAAGTGTTTCACTATTTTTTTATATTATACTTCCCAACCCTTAGGGCCTAAATAAATAACAAAATACTTATATTATTCATGAATATAACATACACCCATAAAGTTACTTTATTTTACTTAAAGTCATCAAATATCACATGTACATTAGAGCCATTCTAAGTCAAGGAATACATTTAGTTTTCTAGGTAAATGTTAGTCATAGCATGTAGATCAGAGTAAGGAAACCAAAGATTATAATAAAGGAAACCTAATCATCAATTATTCTTAAAGATTATTTATAATTATTATTTTTATTTTCAAAAAAAATATATTGATAAATTAAAATAGTTAAACTAAAAACCAAGCTTCTCTTAGCTTTGAGAATATTCTATTCTCTACTAACAAGGCCAACCACATGAAAATGGAAGCTTATGTGGCCTCCCCTAACCTATACCTACTTATCATAATACTTGGAGTTTCTAATTCTACCTAACCTATACCTACCTAACCTATGACCCACTAATTCTACTTAAACAAATACACTTCCCACATACACATTATTAATCATTTATTGATTTTTTTCATTAACATAATTTTGCAATTTGAGTTTACATGTGTTGTGATGTTCCTTGCTTGGGTAATTTGGTACCTTGCAAGAAGGCCACGACTTCAACTCTACACTCTACACTAGGAAAATACATATCCATGCCTGCACAAATATTACCTAGAAAAAATAAGAGTTCTTGTCTCTTCTCTCATGTCCCCTCCCTTACTGTTTCTCCATATCATCTCCCACATACCCTCCTAAAATCCCAAAAAAAAGGGCAAAAAATAAAGAAAGAAAAAATATAAGAATAAACAACACAGACTTAGCATGGCCAATTCTTCTTTTCTTTCAATTTTCAATTTTTGCTTTTTTTTAAAGGTGCCAACGGTTATCTTGCTTTTTGTTTTTCCATTACTATTTTTTTTCCCACCATTATTTTTTGTTTTTTCTCATTATTTAATATGTTTTTACGTTTTAATTTTGATATTTTAAAAAAAAAATTATTTATCATTATTTAATATGTTATTTTTGTTTTTTCTCATTATTTAATATGTCTTTACGTTTTATTTTTGAAATCTTTTTTATTGATTTTTTATAGTTTCATTTATACCTTTTGAACGATTATTTATGAATAGGATTGTTTAACCCTTTTTTAAAAGATTAAATAACAATAAAAATAATTCAAATCACTATTTTAATTTTTTTTAAGCTTCATTTTTTTTTACTTTTTGTAATTTTCCTTTTTTTAACAATGTTTTAATTTTAAATTTGTTTTATTAGTTCCCATTTCTTAATCAAATTTGAATTTTGAAATTATTTTAATTTTTCTCTCATGATATATTCACTTAATACCTTTTTAACGTCTATTTTTTTCCAACAACTGAAGTATCCACAACCATTTTCCAACTCATCACTCTTTGACATGTCATGAATAACATTGCTCAAGGTATTTCATTGAGGTTATGATAGGGGCCAAGAAAAAATAGGTTCC
>JARHVA010003089.1:285000-295000 GCA_037957365.1 Torreya grandis
TGCCAATCATCTATTCATTTCATTCTCCATCATCCATCATATGGGAGTATGGCCCCTGTTAATCCGCCCATTAGATTCTTCTATTTGACAGTGCTTTCTAGTTTATCACCTCCTTTGCCAATGACCCCAGGAGCCCCAGATATCAAACAGCCTGCTAGTTTGCTATAAATGGTAGTTTGTATTTACCCCCTCATTCATTTAGTACCTGGGTCCATCTGCATTTTGTATATGGAGATGTAAGCTGACCCATAGATATGAAAACATGGACTTCAAAAAATAATTAATAAAAATTCAAACATGTACTTAAAAAAAATAAAAGCAAAATAAAGTATAAGAACATCTTTGCATTTTCTATGGCTGGCTGTGTTTTCAAAATGTGAGCCTCAGTCAATTCTACTATATCTTCTTTATTAAAGTTGTATACAACTATTAAGGTTGTCAGAGCAAGCCGACAAGTCTTCCGGCTATTGGATCATGTTCCAGCGTTACCAAAAGAACGGAAATAATTATCATAAGATGATTAATATGTGGGAGAGATTGAAATCAGTAATTTATTTGTTTGTTTATTCTTTTTGCAGTGCAGTAAGATCCTTTACACAGGGATAATGTGAAAGATCAACTGGTGAATAATCTCAAAGAAGATAACATAGCAATATTATTATTAAAAAATTGGAATGCATGTCCACGGATGTAAAAAAGAAATAACATTTTCATGAAAATTACAAGTAAATAATTTGAATTTGTTTTTTGTATATAAATACCATGTTTTCATTTACTTTAATATATATATTTATATGCACACATTAAAATGAGGGAAAACATAAACACTTACAAATTCTATATAAACATTTATTAATCATCAAATTACATATTTCTATAATATAATTTTTATGTGCTTATTGATTATTTATTTAATTCAAATATTATTAACTTATTTACTAACGTGTAATGGTAGTGTTCCCATAAAAAGCATAAAGCATTCTTAATGTAAATATACTAACCATCACCCAAAAAAAAAACAAAGAGAAAGCAAACCAAAAACTGATTAAAACAAAAAAGCAAAAAGCTAAAAATGATTGAAAAGAAAAAAGCCATATCATTGCATACATACTCCGCAGTGTTGTTAAGCAGGGAAAGCCCGGATTATAGTAAATATTTTTTTAGTCTTTTGATGATTTATTCTTTAACAGGGAACAATCATAGCATTTTGTAATAAAGTACAACAGTCCTGGGGGAGAAACACAAAAAAGTAATAAAGTATTTGTAATGACATCTGTTTAATTTCTTTAGTTCAGTTTAAGGTTTGCGCTCATCAATTTTGGATGGATTTTCACAATAACCTTCTACACTAAAATGTACTTTTTTAAATTTAAAAGTGAGAGAAAATTTTGAATTCAGGTGCCTGCAGAAAAAGATAATAGTATGTTCTACGAGTCTGAGCTTGGATTTGTTGACGAAAGAGGCATCTTGTGCATAGGAAATCTTTTAATTCGTTAGGTTTTATTGTGTGGGTTTGAAGCTGTGGTTTTTTTTAATTCAATATGAATGTCCACATCCTTACTGCAAAGGGGCATAAATGTGGGTCAAGTCAAAAGTGTGAACATCAGGAAATATTTTCTGGACGATAGTTCAACAGAGCACTTGCTTCCGCCTGTTACAAATGGTGGGCATGCCAACTTTTACAAAGGGCAAGACGAGCAGTTTGGCAGCAGGATGCAGAAAATTATAGGAGCAAGGTCGCCAGAAGAAGAAATACGAAAACATAACTGTCCTAATTACCCAACCAACTACTTGCACAGGTAACCTCAAATTACTTCTATCCTTTCACATTTTATAAAATATATTTGTATTCCTTTATGCTGTCAATTCTTCAATCATAGCATTTGAATGAAGAGGAATTTTGAATGGATAACTATCATTAAGATTTTTCCATACTTTAGTACATATTACAAATCCCTCATTTTATTATTGTTTGATATATGACCACACCTTATTCATAAATTCCGATTTATGATTTATTTTTTCGAAAAACTCTAAATCCCCACAAGTAGACATTATGTCCAAATGAACTACCTACATACATATGTCTAGGCATTTATGTTTTCCACTTTGATGTTTTCTGGCTTCGATTTAAAGGAGCTTCTTAAAAACTATTATTTCTCTTTACATATGAACCTTTTTGGGGATGGATTGCTTTCAAATAAGCATCTGGGATGCCCTGATCTATAATGTTATAACGTTATCCTTATACTAACTCCAATCTTCTTGTTTTTTGTTTTGTTTCTAGAAATCCAAATGTAACTCCTCCTCCAATGAATTTGAAGAGCCGAGCATGCCATGTTTCTTGATCATCCTCATAAGTTACAGCTGAAGGTAATGTCATCAATATTTTATATATCGAAGCAAAAATCACTACCGTCTTACTTTCTCCATCTTTTCTTAATGTTATACAACACATCTCAAGTAAAGTTACCTAAGTCTCAAAGATAGGGGATTGGGAGATGACAAAAAACTTCTCAAATTTTTATTTAATTAAAATTCTCATATTTTTATTTATTTATATATTAAGAACTCATCAGTGTAGAATTTGTGATTCATTATGTCATTATTTTGTATAAAATACATGGATCACTCATCATATCATGAAATTATATATATTGTTTTTATTGATGTAGTGCAGAGGAAGGTGAATGTATGAAATTGAAACCTATATGGGGATTGGACCTATGATCTATCAAAATTGACGAAAGAGGTAATACATTATTTCTAAGTATGTGTAAATATAAGGATATTTTTGTGTTCAATGTTTGTTTCTATATTTTTGGTGAGGATTTATTTGATTTATAACATGTCATGAAAGTAACTTGGAATTTATGGTCAATGTTTGTTAATGTGTTTTTGGTGAGGATTTCTTTTATTTATAGCATGTCATGAAAGTAACTTGGACATTTTATTTATATTTGGTGCGGAAATTCAAGTCCATGATAGTGCAAGCTAACTCATTCTATTAGTGTGACTTAATGAAATCCAAAATTAGAGCAGTGTAGAGGGTCCTAAACAATGAGGGCCAATTCTTCGGGTTATTCAGATCTAAAAGGAGAATAAATATGTAGAGGAAACAATTTTGGTCAGATTAAACTAATAGCTTGTAATATAAAAAATAATATCAATAAAAAATATCTTTTTATGTGAGGGGCTAAAAGCCCCTTAGGTCCAAAGGAATGGACCATGGTCGTTCCTGAAGGTTTTTCTGTCCTTCTAAAGGTTGAAAGGGATGGCCAAATGGGCCATCATCATTTATGAAGGTCTTGTGTGTGTGTGTGTGTGTGTGTGTGTGTGTGTGTGTGTGTGTGTGTGTGAGTGAAGTATTATTAATTTTGATTTTTTATTAAAAAATATATTTTTAATATGATAAAATAAGTTAACAATATACAATCTTGATAAACAATGACCCCACAATTTTCAAAAAATATTTAAAAGTCAAAAAGTATTTACCTTATAAAAATAGTTCCCAAGGGATGATTATAAATATTTTGATAAGACACCATCTTAAAAATTGTAAAGAAAACTATAAAAATCTTGATAGGTACATTTAAAAATTGACACTACAATAATTACACAACTTGCTTGATAAAATACCCATTTAAACCTATCTTATAAAAATTCTTCCCACATTATTGGAGACACTTTAATGAAACACAAATGTTTAGACATATTCAAATTATATTCTTAAATAATAGAACAATACATTATATAATAAAAGAGTAGAGTAAAAAATAAAAATATAAATTACAATTACAATGCTCACTTCATAAAATATGTCACATATCATTGCATCTATTAATGGTTACAAAGTTAGAGAGTGTAACAACTTGGCACGATTTAATAATAATTCTATTTCTTTATAAATAAAAAATTAAGTTAAATAAAATTGTCAATATTATTAATAATTTATAATGAATGATAACATGCATGTGGAAAGTGTCTTGGGTTAATAGAATTAGCACATCAAAGTAACATGCTAGGTAGATATAGATTAGATAGAAGTAGCAGGTCCAAATAATATTATAGATAGAGATTTCCTAATCACTCTTAGCAATAGAGATAGTGATATAGGGTGAAGGCCTTTTCCATATTTCAATATTCATCACCATGATCACTATCATTAGAATATGTCTCATCCTCCCAAATCATTCCTATAATCAGGATCTAATGAATGAGTCATTTAGCCTAGACCTCTCAGTCCACATGGTACAGAATGGTGCATGTCCTTTTTCTATCCTGGGATTTCATGTTTTTCTAGACTCAAATGAACAAATGCATCTGAATGTGCCATTGAGGTAGATTAAAAAAAAAACTCAAATCCAAGTTCATGAATGTGAATGTGTCATATCCATATATACATATAAATAGGGGGAATATTCAATAGATTGAGATAGGGACGAAGGAACTCTTTGAGTTATATCTATTTAGGAGTATAGTATTATCTCCCTCAAGTCAAGCATAAGAAGCCCATGTGGATACCATGGGAAATGACCCATATACCCCCTCTAAGCACCAATTGAACTCAAAAAATCACCCTTGCCCTATGCGAAGCTCTTATTATCACTATTAGCTACCACATCTCCTTATGAAAAGCTCGTCCTCTTGTTATTAGATATCAATATGTGACGTGAAAGAGAAGAAATTATTTTGAGAATTTGTCTCATATTACAATGGAAAGATTATCACCTACTAGGTGTCATATTTCATATGTGAGAATTGATTGAATTTGTAGGAACAACCAAAATAATGTATGTTGCATTACTACTTCAAACATTTGGGAAAGATGAGCATTACACCTATCTCCATACTAAAGAGAAGGTATGGCCAGTGACTTCGAAACACCATTCCTCCCTCTCTCTCAAATCAAGAGATGAGTATTCTATTTCATCAATTCCCCCTCTGATATCAACAAACAAAGGAAGATCTTATAAGTATATAAAAGAGAAGGGGGAAACATGTTTCTTACCTCTTGAGAAATTTGTTACTAAGGTCGACACTAGTTTTTATTTTCAAATTTTACTTCAAAATGTAATCACTACTCTAGCTCAAAAGGTGACTCGTGTGGTAGTCAATTAGTTAGTTAGTTAGTTGGTTGGTTAATTAATTACTTAGCTAGTCAATTAGTTAGCTAGTTATATGTAGATGGGTAAGTGCACAAAGTTGGGGGACAAAAAGGGGTCTATTTGTGGACATGATTTTTGTAAAATTTTATAACTCTAAACTTTTGTAGATAATTTGAGATATCTATACTCTAAATTTGAAGATGGTTTATGAATGTGAAATGTAGCATTTCGAGTCTAGTTTCCAAAACACTACTTTTTTAAAATTAGTGTTAATTAAAACTAGGTCCAACATCTAAAATTTGAAAAAGAACTCCTTTTGTTTTAAGAAAATAATGTAGATAGACAACTGTGTGGGGCACCATTTTTTTAGTAATGTTTAATATATCTTGAAACCCTTTGAGGAACATTTATGTAGGACACTATAGTTTGTGACCTATATTTTTTTATATTTTTACAATGAATACATTTTTTAATGAATTTTTCAAGTAAATAGATCTAGAAAACTGACAAAAACATGGATAGTCTTTCATGCAAAAAACCTAACTACCTCAAAATAAATGATTATCAATTTTTTTAAATGTGTGTAGAATTAAGCCTCATTTGTGACCATATAACTTATTTTGCACTTGGATCAACGAAATAAAAATTGCATTAACATTTATAGGCATATATATTTGTGACATGTAGTGGCTTAAAAAAGGTATAGTTAGAAATCAACATAGTTTGAAACCTTAAATTTTTTAAATAATTATAGAAATTATATTTTTGAAAAGAGAACAACGTGCTCATTGTGATGATATTAAGTTTTTTTTTTACCATTGAAATTTGTAGCATATTTGGTGATTGAAGTTGAGTTTTGTCATTTTTTATGATAACTCTTGTACTCGGTTATTTATTGATAGGTGTAAGCCTTTGGCTTGGTAATCCAAGCCAATCCAGAGCCAAATAGCATAGTTTTTGAATTCAATTTCAATTAAAGTGATCACGTTAATAAGGTGATCACATAAGTAACATGATCACATTAGTAGCATGATCATGTTAGTAATGATATAGCATTAGTATAAGTTTATGTTTATTTCCTTATGCTCTAAATTTATTTTAGTAAATATAATAAATTATGGTCACTCTGCATATGATAGATTTGATATCATAGTTTCATGCCTTATGATATGGAAAATAGTTTTCTAAAATCTAATATGTTCAGTACTTAAGCATTTTTAGGGTCTAAGTATTAAACCTAAGGATTTAAGGTTATAAAATTTTACAATTGACATCCTTTTTGGTAAACATATAGTCATTTTTTAGGTTTTTGTGCCTTAAAGATTGATTCTTAGCTTTTAAAGGAGTCTTAGATTTGTCAAAATTAAAGCTTGAAAACTAATCACTTTTAACTTGAACCAAAGTGGTGTGATTGGGATAGTGTAGCTCACATTGATGACCACCACACATCAAAAAACCATTTTGTGTTAACTATCCCTCCCTCATCCCTCCCTCATCCATGTTCACTTATTATTCATCCCTTATTACCCCTAATCACTCTCTCATCATTCCTAATTTTCCCTAATCAATCCCTCATTGATGTTAATTGTCCTTAATCATCTCTAATCACTCCCTTATGATCCATAACCACTCCTCCAATGAGCCTCACTATCCATCATCATCTCTAATCACTCTCTCCTCATCCTTCATCATCCCTAGTAACTCTTTCCTCATTCATTATAATCCTAAATAATTTCCTCATCATTGGTCGTCCTCCCTATTCACTCCTTCCTCATCCCTAATGTCTCTATCATTGACCTTCATTTTTCCTCATAATCTCTAATCACTCAAGCTTATTATCCCTAATCATTTCTTCATTGACTATCACCATCCCTCATCATCTCTAATCACTCCTTCCCTATCCCTCATAATCCCTAATCTCTCATTCCTCATCCCTCATCATCATTAATCACTAATCATTCTTTTCTGATCCCTCATCATTGCTATTCACTCCCTCATTGACCCTCACCAGCCCTCACCACTCCATCATTGGCCCTCACCATCACTCATCATTTAACATAAGTATATCCTCTAAAAGTATTTTTTATATCAATGATATGTTATTCAATACACTATAATAGATATTAACTATTTTCCAAGACTTATTGTGTTATTAGTACCCATTTGTGATAATCGATTTCATTACTAAATGAATTGGATGATCCTCCAAATTTATAATCAAGTAACATAAGTATTAACACATAATAGAGTTTCAATTTTAGTTTATCAAATTATCTTTGTTGTGTAACTGACTAGATGAAACTTTATTTAGTTCCACCTTTGGTAACTTGGTTCAATGGACAAAAATTAAAGATAAATCTCTTATATAATTTTATAATTCTAAGAATATTTGAATCATATGCAAATTTATTTGGTGTATGCCATTCTTATATGACTTGAATCTTGGTTAGGTTCACACATCTTATCCTTGTGTGTGTAATGTGTCCCAAATATTTAATCTCTTAGATGAAAAAGGAACATTTAATCATGTTATCAAAAAAATGTGTTTTTGCAAAATGTGAAATACTAGTTCAACATGGAGTAGATGTTCATCCCATGTTTTCTAAAGATTAGGGTGTCATCAAGGTATATTAAAAAATTACATATGTAAAGGGCTTGAGGATGTCATTAAACATCTCAATGAATGAATTCGCTACATGAGTTAACCCAAATGGCATAACCAACTAGTCAATCAATCCTTATTTTATTTTTAAGACTATATTCCAAATGTATAGAGGTTCAACATGAATATGATGATACCCAAACTTAAGATCAATTTTGGAAAAGACTTATACACCATGGATATGGAAGATAAAATGCATTAATATTTAGATAAGTTTAATAGTTCCTCACTTTAATCTTTTTAATATTTTTTTAATTGATTCACAACCTCATGTCCCATCCTTGTTTGGCAAAAGCACAATTAGGGAACTTATTTGGGCATGATGTGTTCATTATGTATTATTTCGTGGATCTGCCACTTGATCCTTTCATTCTATAAAATTGATATGTTGTATAAAGAGGTTTGAGGTAGAGGTAGTGAAGGGATCAAATCAATAGTATTGTTTAGTTTATAGTATGTAGGAAGTTATTTAGGTGACTAAAAGATATCCTTGTCCTCATCTAGTTTATGGTTCAATTATTTTGTGTTTTTTATTATTGGATAAAAAACACTCTGATATGGTACCATACGGATTTTATTTCATTTAATTCTTACTATCAAGAGTATACTTATTACTGGAACTGACAAGATTGTTTCACTTCTTGGCACTAATGACTTAAAGCTTATGAACTAACTATGATAGATGGTATTTCAGATCATGATAATATATCACAACATTTCAAGGATTTACTTCATATAATACATGTCAATGGTAAATATATAGTTGATAATATGTAAAACATCAGACACCTCTAATGGTGAGATGTCACAAAGGATTGCATCTTTAAATTTTTTTATTTTGTACACTAATAGACACTACTGGGTGATCCATTTCTCAAGACCTACACTATATTTTTGCTATATATGATGTATCAATTTCAAGTTTTTTTTTTTTTTTAAATCTTTAAGATAAATTAAATTCTTCTAACTTCCATTGGAAATGATGAAGTGTATTGCCTCAACATTGATCTATATTTGTTAATGAAATACTATTTTTAATTCATATAGTTTGTTTTTGGGGGAAGTAAAGATATTTTTAGTACTAACCATATCCTTCGGCTCATAATCTATTATATACTTACCTTTCTATATTAATGGATAACTTGTATCAACTTTTTGAGATGTGCAAGTAAAGATTTCATAGTATGACACTCTTCATTGGATTGAATATTAAAGTATTGAATTAAGCACCACTTTCCAAACTTGGACTACTTGTTCGATTCAATTGAAAATTATTTTCCACTCTCTGGTATGGTGACTCAATCAATAGAGATAAAAATATAAGGCCTTAAATGTAATTATTCAATTCATAAAATTTCCTCATATGAAAAGTAATTGATTGGTTTTAGGAAATCCCATAGTTTTATGATCCTCATATTTATTACCATTTTTGGTACTATGGTGGTTTTAATTTATTCTCTTTTTTTGGTGGATCTTCAATTTTAAATTAAATCATTTCTAATAGGCCCATATTTTTTGATAGGTGCTAAATATTTATGTATCAAATTTGCCTCCACATCATTTTTATCACTATGTCTTATATTTTATTCTATCACTCAACTCTCCACTTACATCTCCTTACCATTTTTAAACCCCAACAAAATACCATGATCAAGGTATTATATGGAGTGATTAAGGATGAGGAGGTATGAGGAGGAAATGAGTAGAGATGATGAGAGAGTAAATAGGGATGTTGAGGGATGGTGAGGGTTAATGAGGGAGTGATTAGGGAGGATGAGGGAATGATTAGGGATGGTGAGGGTTAATGAGGGAGTGATTAAGGGCGATGAGGGAAGAGGAAGGAGTGATTAGAGACGATGAGAAATGATGGATTAATGATTAGGGATGATGAGGGATGGTGAGGGTAAATGAGGGAGTGATTAGGGATGACTTGTGGATTTGTCAACCATAGAGACTAAATATGTTGCTACCATAGAGGTAAGAAAAGAGATGATTTGGTTATCATAGTTTATTGAAGATTTGGGGCATAAGTAGGAGGAAGCTAAGTTGTATAGTGATAGTCAGAGTGTTATACACCTAGAAAAAAAATCTGCCTTCCACTTTAGGATGAAGCATATACAATTGAGGTACCATTTCATCAGGATAGCTTTAGAGGAAGAGAAGTTAAAGATAGATAAGATTCACACCAATCGGAATCCTATAGACATGATGACCAAGGTGTTCAAAAGGG